>APFE031236625.1:0-25855 GCA_000404065.3 Pinus taeda | reverse complement strand
TGTTTATGTCAGTATTTATATTTATAAATAACTTGTTAATGGAATGAACAAGTAGGAGAAATTGAACCAGATAATGCAGTAGGGATTTCTGATGTGTTAGATTCAAAAATGTCAACACTTCCTGCACTCCCGACTATTGTTGATACCCTCTCTCTCCAACCTGCAACTCTCCCTTTGATTCGATTTTCTCTTGCTGAACTTCAACCAGTGAGAAAATCAATCTACTTGGGCAACTGGTATTTGCCCGGTTCAATTTCCAAATGGCCATCAATATCCTTCTTATAATCCTCTCATTGATCAATCAACGACCCATATTAGATTTTAATCAATGGCTAAGATCATTTTGACTTGATCCTCATCTCCTTTAGAAGTTTCACCCTCAGTTTAATTAATACCCTTTAATTATCTTAATTTCTTAAGTTTAGACTTAGGCATTCATTAAAAATAATTAATTACTTTAATAAAATTGTATCCGAGTGGAATTTCCCAAAACGATTTTTGGGTATTCTGGAATACATGTGTCCACGCCTGCCTGAAAATTTTGTGGCTTAGAGCACATCCGATACTACCAGAAATCAACACTCCCTCTTAGCGAGGAATGTGCTCTAGTAATTCAACCTGCTGAAGCATCACTCTGACTTTGTAACTTCACCCTTTGCGCTGCTGATGTCTGACATCATTGCCCACTAACTACTATGCAAATATTGCATCTGTGTTGTTGCTGGCCCTTCCACTGTCAGCTCTACATCTGTATTGCAACCCTCTTATCTGTTGCTACTGCAACTGAGAAACCATCTGTTTCTGCTATTGAAACGAGTTCTCTACCATACCCATCTGCTCCCTAAACTGGATGAACTTAGCTCTTCCTAGAACTTTTGTGAGTACGGCTGCTACTTGATTTCCTGTGGGGACATATTGCAGTTGTACTGCCCCATGTTGAACATAGTCTTTGATAAAGTGACATCTGATATTAATGTGTTTTGACCAATCATGAAATACTAGATTCTTAGGGAGTTTAATACAAATCTGGTTATCGCAGAAAATACTGGTCGCTTCCATCCTCTTCATTAACAAATCACAAGCAATTTTCTAAGCCATATAGTTTAGCACATAACTGTGATGACTGCCATATATTCTGTTTCGGCTTCCTTCTGCACCAAGAGATCATTCTAGATCCAATGCTGAAGCAATACCCAAAGTTACTTTTCCGATCTACTAAACTCCCTGCCTAATCTGCGTCTGTGAATCCATTCAATCTGATGTCATCTCCTCAGGTGTATTGTAACCCATATCCGATTGTTCCACACACATATCTAAAAATGTGCCTAGCTACTGCCCAACGCACCCTTTTTGGTTCCACGATGAACTGACTAAGGGTGTTGACAACGAAGCAAATGTCTGGCCTAGTGTTGACCAGATACATGAGCGACCCAATGAGCTATCTGTACAAGGTGGGGTTCACTTCCTTGTCTTCTAATGCATCTATTTTCTTCCAGTTGGTGATCATAGGTGTAGCCATGGGCCAGCAATCCTACATTCTGAATGTCTTCAGGATCTCTGTAGCATATCTTCATTGCCCCAGGAAGATCTCCCCATTCTTCTGCCAAACTTCCAACCCTATAAAATAATGCATCAACCCCATATCCTTCATGTCGAATTCAACTTCAAGATTCTTCTTGTAGTCCGTTATGAGCCTAGATGACCCTGTTAGAAACAAGTCATCCACATATAATACCAGAATAAGTGGCTGAATCTCCACCATTAGATAGTAGAGATTGGGATCAACATCACTCTTGATGAATCCCAACTACTGCAAGTAACTATCAATCCGACCATACCATGTTATGGGTGCTTCCTTGAGCCCATACAGGGCTTTCTTTAACCTGCATACATGCATTCTCTTTTCATGAGTTTTGAAACCTTCAGGTTGTTCTATATACACCTCTTTTTCTGTCACCCCATTCAAGAATGTTGTCTTGACATCCATTTGGTGAATCTCCCATCCCATTTGAGCTGCTAGGGATATAACAGATCTGATAGAGGCATGTCTAGCTACTGGGGCGAAGGTCTGCTCATAGTCTATTCCTTCCTTTTGTGCGTACCCCTTTGCCAAGAACCTAGCCTTGTACTTATCTATACTTCCATCTACAACATACTTCATCTTGTACATCCACCTTGTTCCTACAACTGATCTATCCTCTGGTCTAGGTACCACTTCCTAGACATCATTCGTCATGATAGAACTATACTCTTCTACCATGGCATCCACCCAAACTTGGTGTTCTGCGACTTCCTGAAAGCTGGAGGGTTCTTTAACTTGTGCTACCAAGGCTTGGTACTTGTCAGTCTGTCTATGCTACCTCTTCTCGATTCTAGGAGCTACAACAAACTCCTCTGCGTCCCTCAGCATCTGCCATACTTCCCTATTGGTTCTACCACTAGTGGTGGGAGGCTCAATCACATCTCCCTCATGTTCCTACTGTTCCATCTGTTGAGAACTGCCTGAATTTCCTACTTCTGAGGAAACACTAGTGCTGGTCACTGTGCTTGATCCTGGTTTCTGTCCTCCTTGCTGCCCCTATTACTGTTGGTCTAATGGGACATCTACTAACTGATCTTCTGCTGGCATCTCTCGAGATTTCCTGAAAGCTCTATCCTCCATGAACTTTGCATCACGTCTTACTACAATCTTCCTGCTGCTAGGAATGTAGATTTAGTATGCCTTTGAGGTCTCACTATATCCTACGAGGTACCCCTTTTTTGCAGTCTGATCCAGTTTAATACGCTTCTCGTCTGGAATATGACAATATGCCACACTTCCAAATATCCTGAGATGACTTGCTTCCAGCTTCTTCCTTGTGAATACTCCTTCAGGCGTTTTCTTCCCCAATGCTCTGTGAGGAGTTTTATTCTGGATATACACAGTTGTGTTGCATGCCTCTGCCCATAAGTATCTAGGCAATTCCTGGTCATACAACATAGCCTTTACCACCCCAACAATAGTTCTATTCTTTCTCTTTGCTACTCCATTCTGCTCTTGATTATATGGAGCTGTCCATTCTCTTTTGATGCCCTCCTTTATGTCGAAATCTATGAAGTCTTTGTCCATATATACTCCACCATTATCTGAATGCAATACCTTTATATTTTTCCCTATCATGTTCTCTATGAGAGCCTTAAACTCTTTAAACCGATCAAAAACCTCATCCTTGGTCTTTAAGAAATAGACCTAGGTTTTTCTAGAGTGATCATCAATAAAGGGGACGAAGTATTCACCACCACTAAGAGCTCTCGTGGACATTAGACCACAAATATTTGAGTACATCAATCCCAAAACGCCTTTCACTCTGTTGTTACTTCTAGAAAAAGCTGCCTTATTGTACTTCCCTCGTACACATCCTTTGTATACATCATCATGCTAAGTACTGAGGACTAGTACCCCTGTAACAGTTTCTCTGAGCATCCTCAATGCTCCATGGTGTAAGTGTCCCATTCGCTTGTGCCATAGTTCATTCAGTTCCTTCTCGCCATTATGGTTGCTGCCTATTAGTGCCATTGGAAACTCGAGCTGCAATTTACACACTTTGTTGCTTCAACCTCCAATTTATCTTATCTTCTTCCATCTTGGTTGTTTCACATATACTTTACTTCCAATGAAGTATACATCATATCCCTTGTCCTGTAATTACGACATTGAAATCAAGTTCATTCCTAACCTGGGCACATGTAGAACATTAGTGGCTCAAATGCTGGTTCTTGCTTCCATTTGAAATGCTATGGTGCCTCTCCCTATTGGAGTATACTTCGTTCTGTTTTCCATAGTGATTTGGAAATCCATCTGCTCTTCTTAATAGCTTGAGAAGTATTCTCGTACTCCAGTCATGTGATTTTAAGCCCCGCTATCAATATTCCAAACATCTGCCGACGCTGAACATAACAAGCATGTGAATTCTTCTTCCAATCTGGAAGAGAATTTAGAGACATCTTGATTTTACATCCTTATTTGTGTCATTTTTCCTATAGATTTTTTGACGCTTTTCTACCCAACGAAAAATGTGTCCCACCTGAAGACTGCTCTGTGTTGAGACCGCTGCGCTGCTCCCTCTATCACTAGCAAACTTCAATCTGAAAATCTCTCTATCGACTAAATCAGAGAGAGATTTTACCACAAAAGTTTTGCCCTCCTGGACTATGCAATCCCTCTGGGGATTCGATCTGTTGCCTACGCAACTCCCTCTTTTGTTCAGCGTTGGCTCTTGTAGTTGCGTTCTCTTGCTTCTACTTAGCTTTGATACCATGTGAAAATTTCTAACTAGAAATCCAACTGCATTGACTGATATTGTTTCTTCTACTTATTAATTCAGAAATAAGTTATTCGCAGTGTTTATTAAGCAAATATCGAAATAAATTCTATTGCAGCCTTCACAATTCAAATACGCGGAAAGTAAATGTAAGGAAAAATACTAGCTCAAGTAAAATCACAATTACATAGTTATTTTTGGACAATTGTCCCTGGAAAATCCCAATGTGGGAAAACCAGTGTAGCAGATGAGGGTTTCTTTATTAATCTTTAACAAAATCTCATGTAAAAGATACAACCAACAGAATGGAAGAGGAATTTTTGTGAGAAATTTTACAGACAATTTTCTCATAGTTCATAGTGAAATTTTAACTCTAGAGAGGACTTGTTGTCCTCACTGCATCTCACTACATCACCTTCTGCGCAGTGACTGTGTAGAATTCCTGCAGAGATTCCGATAGATCTAGAATTCTAGTTAAATTAAACACAAGTAATTTGCTGATATTCAAGAGAGGACAGAAAAGAATTTTCTCCATAAAATCAATGTATTAAATTAATGAACAATAGTAATACATGAGCAACCAAACCTCTAATCCCAAAGGGAGGTGGTTATATAGAAATTGCCGAATCTAGAAAAGTAGAAAAAAACTAGTAAAAAACTAGAAAAGGCTAAGAAAAGCTAAAAGGAGGCCTAAAATAGCAACAATGACTCAAGATAACCTATGCCAACTCTTATCCATGAGGAAAGCATGAGAAGGGGCACATTTCCCAAGGAAGGCAACTTTAAAATATGCTAAAATGGTCTGGGGGACCAAATCCATTGATTTAAGGGGGAATCTTCATGTGGGGCGCCAATCCTCAAATAACTCAAGTGGATGAGGTGTGGTTAGGTGTGAACATTCACTTAGATGTCTAAATGGTTTAGGAAAGTGGTTGGACCAATATTTCCATAATATTAAGCCTTTAAAGGAAAAAAACAAGGGAAAGTTGGTCCACCAAGCTAGTTTACCAAAAACCAAGTGTGAACATGTTTTTTAGTACATGTGGCTAAGTCAAGGATACTTAGGCTAAAAAATAAATGTAGATGTTAGGATTATATTCCAACACCCCCCCTTCATCCTATCTCACTTATCTAAATTGAGTCCCGACCAAGATGCCATGTTAGGTACTCATGTACAATAAATAAAAGATCCTCATAAAATGAAGAAAGAGGGAAAACCTCGTGGGAAAATCCCCCCCCACAAAGGAGGAAAAAAGGGCTAAGTGGAAAAAAGGGCCTACTTAGTTGTCTCCACCACTCCAAGAATAGCTCTCACTTTTGAAAATTTCTTTTCAGTGAAATACTTGGTGAAGATGTCTATAACTTGCTGCTCAGTGGGGCAATACTGCAGTGATATGACTCAGTCACGGATCAATTCGCGGATGTAACGCATGTGAATCTCGATGTGCTTGGTCCTCTACCTCTAAATTGGATCAATAAATATCTGAATGGACCCTTGATTGTCACAAAATATGACAATTGGAAGTGGATATTGAATACCAAACTCGGAGAGCAGCCCTCACAACCAAACAGCCTGTGTAGTTGCATTTACTGCACCTCTATACTCTGCCTCGGTTGTAGATAAAGCAAGCGTGGATTGCTTCTTGCTAGACCAACAAAAATGCCCTGAACCAAAGCTGAAAACATAACCAAAGGTGGACTTGCGGTCTGTACCATTTCCAGCCCAATCAGAATCTGTGTACCCAATCAGTGAAAGTGGGCAATCTGCAACATAAAAGATACCAAAACTAGAAGTACCTTTCACATATCTAAGGATTCTCTCTCCAGCTTTCCAGTGAAGCTCATGGGGCTCCTGCATATATCTGGAACAAACTCCTACTGAAAAAGATATATCAGTTTAGGTGTGAGTAAGATACAACAAACTCCCAACCAACTGTCGATACAATGTATTGTCCACCAAAGGTGTAGTACTCGCATCCTCAAATCTGATCCCGAAAAGAAAGGGAGATGTTGTTGGATTGCATTCTGTCATCTGAAAGCATACAAGTAGATTTGATGCATACTTAGACTGTGCCATCTTGATCCCTGAAGTAGACTGAGAAACTTCAAGACCAAGAATGTAGTGCAATAATCCCAAATTTGTCATGCAAAATCAATCGTGCAATGCTGATTTTGTCGAATCAATATCTGAGGTAAGGTTCCTTGTCATTAGTAAATCATCTACATAAAGTACTATCAGCAAAAGGGAATCATCATGTTGTAGCAAATAAACATTCGAATCAGATTTGCATCCAATGAATCCAATGGAAAGCAGGAAAGAATCCATCTTTACATACCAGGCTCTGGGAGCCTGTTCTAGACCATGCAAAGATTTCTTTAATCTACAAACGAGGGAAGAGTTCTAAATGTATCCTTGTGGCTACTCCATATATATCTCCTCCTTGAGATCTCCATGAAGAAATGCACTCTTCACATCCATGTGATGAACTTCCCATCTACGAGAAGCAGCAATGGCTAAAAATAGTCGAATGGAGTCCATTTTTGCAACAGATGCAAATGTCTCTGTAGTCTATGCCATGTACCTGTGACTATCCTTTTGCAACAAGTCAAGCTTTCTACTTGATGATCTCACCATCTGCAACAATCTTTGTTCGATAGATCCATCAACATCGAATAAGCTTTCTTCCTTTCGGAAGTGGAACCAAGTCCCATGTGTTGTTTTCCATGAGAGCAAAGTACTCTTCATCCATGACAGCCTCCCAAAGTGGGTTTCCAGCAACCTCAGAGTGTGACTGTGGATCTGAACCAAGTGTCATATAACAATGTATGGGAAGCAATGGTTCGGTGGTAGCCAGGGCTTGAGGAGCCCCAAAAAACTGTGATCCAGTCCTTCTCGCATCTGCAGCATCACCGACTAGTTCACCTGCATCTTGCAGGGTTTTCTCTACCCAAGTTGGTAGCTGAGTTGGAGAAGCCATGACCTACTCCTCATCCTCTGAATCAAACCCAATAGGCTTCTCTAATGGCTTCTCTGAAGTGCTCGAAGAAGTTTCAGACTCCTCATCAGTGGCAACAAGCGGTTCCTCAACAGGGTCTGCTGAAAAATCATGCAGTGATTCTTCTTTAAACTTCACACTTCGAGCTACAAGGAACTTTTCATTGTGGGAGTCCAAAAATCTATATCCTTTGACACTATCAGGATATCCAACAAATATACATTCAACACTTTGAGGCTCCAAAGCCTTCCTCTTATCTGTCGAGATGTGAGCCCATGCTCGTGAACCAAAAATGCGAAAGTGCGACACTTTCGATTTCTTACCAGCGCAACATTCAAATGGAATGGTGCCTTTGAGTGTTTTGTGAGGAATGAGGTTCTGAATGTATGCTCACAATTAATAGATTAAGCCCATAGATTAGGAGCTAATGATTTGGACTGTAGCATACAATTGGCCATCTCTTTTAACGACTGGTTTTTCCTCTCCGCGACACCATTACGTTGTGGTGTATATGGCACTGTGTGTTGTAGGTGTATACCTGCATCAATACAAAGTTGCTACACATATTTGTTGACATACTCCCCCCCATTATCAGTATAGAATATCTTAATCTTACACCCAGACTCATTCTTAGTAAGTGCTTTAAATTCTATAAGGCATTCAAATACTTCCGATTTTAATTTCAGAAAAAAGACACAAGTCAAGCAAGAGAAATCATCTATGAAGGTGAGTACATATCGAGCCTTACTGATTGAAGATTGTGGGAATGGGCCCGTGATGTCACTGTGAATCAGCTCAAGAGGTGAAGAAGCTCTCCGTGCCTTCCCTTTGTCAATATTTTGCTCCGGATGCTTGCCAAGAATGCATCCTTCACATACACTGCTTGTGAATTTAATATTGGGCAATCCTTCTACCATGTTTTCCTTGATGAGTTGATGCAAGTACTTATAGTTTAGATGGCCAAACATTTCATGCCATAACCTGTTGATATCATTAGATTGTGACAAAAATATCGTTAAGTTATCGTATGTTTTATGCTTGGTGCAATTTACTTGTTTTTCTTATTATCCACAGATTAGTAATCACATGTACATTAAGTAAAGTGAAAATAGAACATTAAATGATCGATAGAAAACAAGCCAAGACAAGAGACACAAGATGTGGTAGCTAGCCAGGGACAAACCCCAATATGGGGAAACCCTTTGATTAAATCTTCTTTTATCTTCAATAATTCAACAAGGAGAAATAGTACAAAAATTTGATTTACATCAGCAGCAACAAACCCTAGATCAGCCCTAAACTAGGGAAGTCAATATCTGTCAAATCAGAGGTCGAATCACCTTGATTACTTCACCAAAAAATGCAGCCTTCCAAAGAGAGTCGACTTCACCTATTACTGCGAAATCCAGAGAGAGAGAATGATGGTCAACGCTGGTCAAAGTTCCTTTCTGAAGTTACAGCCCTAAAATTTGCGTCCCTTTTCCACACGTGTGAGAGATCGAGTCTTTTCTGCACAGGAGAGAGAAGAGACTCTTTTTCTGCGCAGGAGAGAGAGAGATGTGATGCGAATTGAAGTGTGCAAATGAGGAGAATACTCCTTGTATTTATATGAAAAACATTGGGGTTGAATAGATGTGTCTGTTGGGCTTCTGAGCCTACATAATTTGCTGGCCAACTTTGATAATTAGTCCATAATCAAAATAAATTCATATCTCCATAAATACTTTATCAGAATTGGATGATCTTTAGATCAATCCTACACCTCTCGACAAGAGGAATCTAGTAAAAATATTATCATCCATGAATAAGGTGACCCACATGAAGTTTGGCCCTAGTTGCCAATTTTAAAATTCCCTCTCAACTAGGGAGAACTTCATCTGCAATCTGTCGGACTATCACTATTGTCCATCCATCAAATGCACTGTCCTGTATGGCTTGACCCTACTTGCTCTTCTCTGATTTTCTTTGCTTTGCTTGGTTCTGCTCTTCTTTGCTTTACTCTACTTTGCCCGAATTATGAAGAAGAAGAAATGATCGAGGATGTATCATACCATCCTCCACTGACCCGAAGTCAGTCTCAGAGTGTGTACCACTCTCATTGGTCCCAGACTAGTATCATTGATCCCAAATCAATGAAGGTCATCCTAGCATAGGGAGTACGGTAGATACAATGATGCATCCATCGATACTACTATGGTCCCTATCCTCATTTCCCTGCTCATTGATTAGATGAGAGGTACTTCCCATGAGTCCCAGACTGCATGGGTAGGATGCCTCGACAGGAGAACTAATCATCCTGTCCATATGAGAGAAAATCATCCTATCCAGTGGATGACACGGAGAACTAATCATCCTGGCCATAGGAGAACGAATCATCCTGTTCCGTAATCGTCATGGAGAACACATCATCCAGGCCCACAGGAGAACTAATCATCTTGTTCCATAGTCGCCACAAAGAACGACTCATCCTGGCCCTCAGGAGAACTAATCATCCTGATTCATAGTTGCCACGGGGTGTCACAGGGGAAGGTTGAACCTTTTACCCTGTACAAATTGCACCAACATGGGATGGTGAGTCACCTTGTGGCCATATGTCGCTCCAAGAAGTACCTCACGCTCCCCTGGAGCTCCCAAAGCTCAGTACATCATATTTGACCCTCATCAGAGGGTCTCTGAACGACACCAAGTCGTTCTCGGAAAGTCAGAAATTTGACCTTTCCTAGGGGCTTTGTCAGAATGTCGACGACCTGTTCATCTATACTGATATGTTGGAGCCTTATTGCTCCTCGCTGCACCATATCTCGAATATAGTGGTACCTAATATCGATATGCTTGGAGCGATCATGAAATATGGGATTTTTAGATAAAAGGATCCCGCTTTGGTTTTCACATAGAATCACGGTGGTATCCAATTAAATCCAAATAGCAGCAATATATTCTGCCTCGACGGTGCTCAAGGCCACCGACTTCTGCTTCCTACTCATCTAGGATATCAAAGCAGATCCCAAGGAGAAATAACACCTGGAAGTGCTCTTACGGTCCACCACACTACCTGCCCAATCAACATTAGTATATCCAAGTAGTCTCACATCTCCGGTAGTGTATTTTAACCCATAAGTAATTGTGCCATGAAGATATCTCAATAGATTCTTGGCACCAATCCAATGTATGTGGTGAGGTTCAACCATATGTTGACTCAACGTGTTGCCTGCAAAGCATATATCTGGATGGGAGTTCACTAAGAACATTAATGCTCCTACGAGTTGGTAGTACTCGGTAGCATTTCGTAAAACAGTTCTAGCAACACTACCACTTAAATTTTTGAAGTCAAGCTCCGTCGGGGTAGTTATGGGCTTGCAGTGCACCATACTGAATATTTCCAATATCTTCACCACATATTTTACTTGAGATAGGAAAATTTCACCTGGCTTCTGCCAAACCTCAAGTCCTAGGAAATAGTGCATCAGTCCTAGGTCCTTCATTTCAAATTCAGAAGTCAAATCCCTCTTACATTTGTGAATGAGAGGGTCTGCACCTGTTAGAAAGAGGTCGTCAACATACAGCACTAGTATGAGAGGTTTGTCATCTTCAACCTTAAATTAAAGGTTAGGATCAGCTTCACTCCTAGTGAATCCTAGCTTCATCAAGTAGCTATCGATCCTCTGATACCATGCTCGGGGTGCTTGCTTCATCCCATAGAGGGCCTTCTTTAACCTGCACACATGAAATTTTTCATCATAAATCTCAAATCCTTCAGGTTGCTCCACGTAGACCTCTTCTTTGATCGAACCATGCAAGAACGTGGTATTAACATCCATCTGATGTAGGTTCCATCCTTGTGAAGCCGCGAGGGCTATGATTGAGTGGATGGTGGTATATCTGGCAACAGGTGCAAATATGTTTTCATAGTCTATACCTTCCTTTTGGGAGAAACCACGAGTGACAAAACGAGCCTTATACTTTTCCATACTTCCATCAACTGCATGCTTTATCTTGTAAAGCCATTTAGAAGTGACAATTGTCTTGTCCAGGGGTCTGGGAACCACTTCCCAGACATCATTCTTCATAATAGACTCATATTCTTCGGTCATAGAATATTTCCATAATTGATGCTTGACGACATCTGAGAATGATGAAGGCTCATTTTGAATGATCATGCTCATGATGGTCAGGTATCCCTGATACCTGTTTGGTTTCTTACTTTGACGGAAGGTTCCTCGGGGTGTAGTGTGTCCTTCAGCATCATCAAGTGTCCCCCTAAGCCATGAAGGCCTCCTCATAGAAGAGGAAGGCTCAAGTGGAGGAGGATAAATAGGATCCATGGGTTCTTCCACATCGGGCATTGTTTCATCATCTTTTTCTTTTAGTTCCCCGGTGTCAGCTTCTTGAGAGCTCCTCATAGTAGGAAGATTGTTCACCTTGCTGAGAGCCATATCTTTGTCAAAGGTGACATCATGACTAATCACGACTTCCCTTTGACAGGCTACATAGATTCTATAGCCCTTAGTATTTTCACTATAGCCCACGAAGATTCCTTTCGTTCCAGATGCACCCAATTTATTCATTTTCTCTTTCGGCACATGAAAATATACATGGCTTCCAAAAATTCTAGAATGAGATACATCAGGTTTCTTACCGATGAACATTTCTTCAGGAGTTTGGAACCCAATGCTTGATGGGGGCATCGGTTTTGTACATATACAGCGGCGTTTGTAGCTTCAGCCTATAGAAACTTCGGAAGTCTTTGATCATGGAGCATAGCACGAATAACTTCCACAATCATACGGTTCTTCCTTTCGGCCACACCATTCTGTTCAGGAGTGTATGGTGTAGTAGTCTCCCTCTTAATACCAACCTCTTCACAAAAGTCGTGAAACTCATTAGATTCATATTCAGTCCCATTATCAGTCCTTAAGATCTTGATCTTCTTTTCGGTTTGATTCTCGATCAAGGCTTTGAAGTGTCGAAAATAGGAGAACACTTCATCCTTCTTTTTCAAGAAGTATATCCAAGTCTTGCGAGAGTAGTCATCTGTAAAAGTGAGGTAATATGAATATCCTCCCAAGGAGTTCACAAGCATCATACCAGATATGTCTGAGTGAACTAACTGCAATATATCGGAGGTCTTGCTTTGGCTTGAGGGGAATGGTATCCTTTTTAGCTTTCCTTCGGCACATCCGGGACATACACCTTCTTCCTCTAATCTGAACTCGGGCATCCCGATCACCATTTTTCTTACATCAGGTACAACTTTATAATGAAGGTGAGCAAACCTCCGATGCCATAGTTTAGACAGAAGAGATGTGTCGCAAGACATGACACCTAGCGGACTTCCTCCGACCTGATATAATGAATCAACTTGAAACCCAAGAGTGAAGGCATCTTTAATATTGTTTTTCCATACACGTACCTTGCCATCGCTGAAAGCCACCTTGTAGCCTTTTTCTTCCATTGCCGAAATGGACACCAGGTTATTTTTGAAATCAAGTACATATAATACATCCTGTAGGTGGATTGTATTACCTTAATTCAATTTAAGAGAGACATTGCCTACACCTTTCACGAGATATTTCATATTATCTCCAATAACAATTTCCAGGTTGGTTTCTTTCTCTACTAGATTATGGAGAACTTCTTTGTAACCAGTGAAGTGCCTTAAGGAACCACTATCAATAAGCCAATTTCCCAACGAGTCCGAAGGAGTAGAGGTAGATAGAGCAGCTGGTAGATAATATTCATCTTGCTTATTGTCAACAGTGTTAGATTCATACTTGGAATTTCTTGCCTTCTTGAATGGCTATCCTCTTCGTTGATTTCCAACACTCCTTTTACCTCGGCCATTTGACTAGCCATTTCTTTGATTGCCTTGAGAGGGATTTTGATCATCATCCCGGTGTGAGTTCCTTTTATCAGGACACTTCCTTGCATAATGACCTGGCTTATTGCAATGGTAACATCGTCCTTTTCTTCCACCCTTTGGTCCAACCTTCCCTTTGGATTTAGCCTCGAAATTGTTTCTTCTTTTAGCATGAGAAGAAAAGGCAACGGGATGACCTTTAAGTGTGGGCATTTCTTGTTCTTCCATCCTAGCTTCTTCTTGAATGCATCTTTCCATTAATTCCTCAAATCCAGGAATTACATTATTGTTGAGGAGAGTAGTCCTGAATATATACCATTCAGATGGCAGTCCTCCAAGAGTTGTGAGTGCGATTTCCTTGTCAGGAATTACTTCCCCTATAGATAGGAGATCATTCTTGAACTCAGTGATTCTTAAGAAATATGCTTGAATATTTTCATCTTTGCCCTTCTTAATTTCTTTCAGCTTATTTCTAAGAAACAAAACTTGATTTGCATCATTAACTTTAAATAAACTCACCAGTCTATCGTAGATTTCCTTGGATGTGTTCAGCTCAGAAACATAGGCCACCAAGCGCTTGTCGATAGAGTTCTGGATGATCTTCTTTGCTTTGACTTCTCCCTTGGTCCATTTGTTTCTGGCAGCAGCGGATGCATTTGATGTAGGCTCAACAACTCCGCCTCTCACATGGTCCAACACTTCTTGTTCTTCTAATGTTAGATCGAGAGACATCTTCCATCCGTGGTAGTCAGACTTCTCATAGAGTTTGTCTTCAACAAGGAAGTGTGTTGAGGACCCCATAGTTATTTTTATATAGCCTTGCCAACCTTCTCTTCGGTGATTGCTCTTGCTCTTGCTTGGGCTTTGTCTTCACCTCAACTCCGATACCATGTTAAGTTATGGTATGTTCTATGCTTAGTGAAATTTACTTATTTTTCTTATTATCCACAGATTAGTAATCACATGTACATTAACTAAAGTGCAGATAGAACATTAAACGATTGAAAGAAAACAAGCCAAGACAAGAGACACAAGATGTGGTGGCTAGCTAGGGACAAACCCCAATATGGGGAAACCCTTTGATCAAATCTTCATTTATCTTCAATAATTCAGCAGAGAGAAATAGTACAAAAATCTGATTTACAATAGCAACAGCAAACCCTAGATCAGCCCTAAACTAGGGCAGTCAATATCTGTCAAACCGGAGGTCGGATCACCTTGATTCCTTCACCAAAAAATGCAGCCTTCCAAAGAGAGTCGGCTTCAACTACTGCGCAGTGCAGAGAAAGAGAATTATGGTCAACGCTGGTCAAAGTTCCTTTCTTCATTTGTAGCCCGAAAATCTGCATCCCTTTTCCACACGTATGAGAGATATTCTTTTCTGCGCAAGAGAGAGAAGAGGCTCTTTTTCTGTGCAGGAGAGAGAGAGATGTGATGAGAAGTGAAGTGTGCAAATGAGGAGAATACTCATTGTATTTATATGCAAAATGTTGGGGTTGAATAGATGCGTCTGTTGGGCTTCTGAGCCTACATAAGTTGCTGGCCGAATTTGACAATTACTCCATAATCAAAATAAATTCATATCTCCATAAGTACTTATTGGAATCGGATGATCTTTAGATCAATCCGACACCTCTCAATGAGAGGAATCTAGTAAAAGTATTATCATCCATGAATAAGGTGACCCACATGAAGTTTGACCGTAGTTGTCAATTTTAACAAATACAACGCTAATATATTTAGGAACAAAGTGGGAGAAGAAATACAAACGAGAACCGTGATCTGCAATTCCATGTGCACGCTGTAAGCCCCGTGGAAATGTCGCTAATCACTGCAGAGTCCGGAGTGACTCCACCTTCCTTCTAGAGCCGGAATGAGTGATATGATATATCGAGAGAAGATTTGCGGACAACGAGGGAACATGAAGCACATTTGTGAAGCAACCCTCTTCAAGGTCTACAATTCCTTCTCTGCACACCTTTGCAGGTGTGGCATCTCCCAAGTAAATTGGGGATCTGGTGCTTTCTTCGATGGAGGAAAATTCATCTTTTGATGCAGCCATATGGTTCGATGCACATGAATCAAGGATCCAAGCTAATGGAGTGGATGTGAAAACCATTAAAGCATGACCATCTCGTGCTCTCCCTCTCCCATCTCTCGTTCTGTTATCATCCTTATTCTTTGCATTCTCGGGCACGGTGAGATTGTGCTACTGCAATTGCTTAGCCAACTCATAAATTGTTTTCCTCGTGCAATTTTCTTCGGGATGAAAACCTTTGGAACAGTAGCTGCAAAGTGTTCTTTCCTTCTTCTTCTTACCCTTAGGAAAAGAAGAGCTCTCTGAAGATTGTATGGGTATCTCCTTCTCTGATTCATTAAATTTACCCTTCCCTTTTTGCTTGTCTCTTCCACTATTCTTTGGAGCATCAGTAGCCGCAAGTGCTTGTTTCTTTGAACGCTTGATGGCACCCATTTGGACTAACTTAGCTTGCTCTTGAGTCAATGTCGCAATGAAGCCATTCAATGGAGGCATTTTCCATTTTTATTGAGTCAATTTAGATGCTTGAAAAGATGGTACAAATACAAAATATTCAGGGCCTAATTTCGAGAGAATCGAAAGGATGAGTTGATCTTCCTCTTTCTTGACTCTGCATGCATCAAGTTCAACAAGGAGGGATTTAAACTTGGTGAAGTATTCTTGCAGGTTGCTGAAATGAGTTGGAATGAGGGATATGAGTTCATTCTCTAGTAGATGCACTCTCATTTCATCCTGCTTGCCAAATAGTCCTTCCAATGTGGTCCAGACCGCATTGGGAGTAGTGGCTCTGCTGACATGAAAGAGGAATTCTCTGGAAATTGATAGGCATATCAACCCAATTGTTTCATATAATTTATTGAAATACTTGATCTTCTCTACTGCAGAAGTCGGTTCAGTCTCCATTCCCATTGTTACCCTATAAAGCCCTTTGCTTCAGAGGAGCAGAGTGATATTTGTCTTCCATTTGAAGTAATTGAAAGGATTTAGAACGAGCTTTGTGGGCCAAGAGAGATGATCCATTGCTGCTTGCTGAGCCTCCTAATGATCTATACCTGCAAATAAAACCATGTACAATCCACTAGATTCGAACTAGCTCTGATACCATGTAGAATTCCAACAGAAACTCCGATAAATATAGAATTCTAGTTAAATTAAACACAAGTAATTTGTTGATATTCAAGAGAGGAGAGAAAAGAATTTACTCCATAAAATCAATGTATTAAATTAATGAACAATAGTAATACATGAGTAACCAAGCCTCTAATCCCAAAGGGAGGTGGTTATATAGAAATTGTCAAATCTAGAAAACTAGGAAAAAACTAGTAAAAAACTAGAAAAGGCTAAGAAAAGCTAAAGGGAGGTCTAAAATAGCAACAATGACTCAAGACAACCTATCCCAACTATCAGCCATGAGGAAAGCATGAGGAGGGGAGAATTTCCCAAGGAAGGCAACTTTAAAACATGCTAAAATGGTCGAGGGGACCAAATCCCTTAATTTAAGGGGGAATCTTCATGTGGGGCGCCAATCCTCAAATAACTCAAGTGGATGAGGTGTGGTTAGGTGTGAACATGGTATCCAACACAATTATTAAAAAGAGATCTTTTAAGTTCATTATAAATAATATCAAGTACAACGAAGGAAACACTCTGAGGACTTTGATTTATGGCATTCATTAGATCTCCCCATTCATCCAAAATGCCTCTTAGATGAGCTTCAAAACCCAAAATTCTTCAGGTTGAAAGTGGAAGGTAATTTCCCAAAACAATTCCCAACACACCATCAAAATCACTTCCTTTTAGGGGTTAGTTCTCCTATAGTGTTAAAAAATGCACCAAAAGTACTACTTCTAGGAAGCTCATTTACCTACATAGGGTAGAACTATAGTTCCAATTCATTATGAACTATATAGTGGAGAAGAGATAAGTTTTGTGTTAGATATTTTGATGGCTAAATATTACGTTTTGAATTTACATGTGGTACCATAAATGATGAATGAATTGGACTCTCTGAAGTTTAATATGCATAACATATATTTTTTTCTAGAAGGAAAACACATTTAGATGATTACAATAAAGTATCTCCTACTCCACATGTACTTGGATATTTTAAATTTGTCATTAAAATACCCATAAATGTTTGATGTTTTTGTTATCGAATCTATAACAACAATATATTTTCACCTTTACTAGTTTCTCAAATAATACATAGCTCATTTAAGATGCAAGAGACCTTGTATGGTTATATATATGCTACTTGGAATAAGCCTTCATTCATAGTTAGTCATACTACCCACAAAATGAAGCAAGGCAAAGGTTGATGTGATTTTGATATTTATACCTCTTGATCTTTCAACCATATTTCTAATGCTTCCACTGTGTTTTCATCCCATAGACCTTTGCCACTAGTGATGGATCTCTAATTGGGTTCATTTATTGCTATACATATAAATCTCCAAAAGGGTTATCCAGTGAAGCCACATTTCACTAAGCATTCTTAGATATGAGGTCCTCCCTTATCTCAAAATAACTAAGCATTCTTAGATATGGGGTCCTCCCTAATCTAAAAAAAAGGATAAATCTGCCGAGGAGAAAATATTACTTGATATATGTAATTATAGTGTTTTACATTGAAAATATAATTTCATTTGTAATTGAGAAAGTGTATTTACTAATTTGGAAACCCTTACAAGAGGCCTTTCAACTTGTAACACTACACACCTTTTCTATGAAATAATATTGAATAGAAATCTAATGATGCTTGCAAAAGTGTCCATACATAATGGACATCTGGACTCTATTCCCTTTATTTATCAATAATATGAATAAGGTTTCATACTTTTTTCCAATTTTAGAATTTTGACTAGTTGAAAGAGAGTGGAAATGATATTGGTAAGTTTCATTTTAAGAGAAAAAAGTAAAGAAAGAATGCAACAACATATTACCACCTTTACTTGTATTTGTATGGAAATGGATTTGTACAAAAACTCCTCTAGGAAGATAAAATTGATGGCTAAAGATTATATTTTAAGAAAAATAAATTATCATCTAGTTGATTCCCATAAAAATGTTACATTAATAATATTGGAGTAGGTTGAAAGCCTCTGATCTTGGATATTATGTTATTAAGGTCATATTGATTATTTTGATTCTTTGGATTCTGCATTTTTTGAAATCTTGATTCAACCACTCTTAATCACGTGCTAAGGAAAGAAGTGGAGTGCCATTTTCTTCCTAATTCTCAATATATGAAGAGCAGTGATTCTTGAATGGACAAGCCAAGCCATGAGACATAAAGCATTGACTCATTAGTATTACTATATTTCTTGTATTAAGGACCCAATGTTAAGTAGAGGCAATTGTATTATTGTGTTTCTTATATTATAAAAGCAATTCTGAAAAAAAAAATGTGTTTTATTTATGATAGTTCATGTTTGTTATCATAGTTAATGCAATATGCCACACCATAACTAGATTTCATTGTCAAACATATAGATTTGTTTATTTAGTGATTTTTTTTTTCTTAAATTTTTACCTATGTTTTCGAAATCTCTTCACGAATGAAAATTTTAACTAAAATTTGGGTCAAAAATTTTGCCTTTTACAGTAATTTTTAATTACTTAATATCCTCTATTATAATTGATAATTATGTTAGTTACTAATCTAGAAAAATAAAAATTGATAACTATGTTAGTTACTAATCCAGGAAAATAAATAAAAAAGTGTGAAAACATTTAAATTTTGTTTAATAATATCTGACTTTTTAGTAGTAACTAAATTATGTTTATCTATGATAAAAGAAAATAAATAAATAAATATACAAATCTGACAATTATGTTCCCAGGAAAATCTGACAATTATGTTCCCAGGTCATTGCAATTCAAAATTTGAGAGCATTTATAATAAATTACAATGTAAATGATGAATTACTAGTTACCAATGAAGATGTCCTATACGATTTTGTAATAAGGTGGGTCAGAAATCATTACCCCATTGTGGATGAAAGGAGACAAGTTTTAAGTAATAAGCTTTGTCACTTGATACGCTGCCAAAATATGAGCCATCAAACGCTGAGAGAAGCTCTTTCATCTACTGATTTGAACAATATGTGCACAACAAAGGCAGTATTAGATTTACTTTTTTTTTAAGGCAGAAGCACCAATAGAAACCCTTTACAGTGACGGAGCATGACACCCCTCATCCCCATTGTATGGTTCAATAATTGACAGTCATCAGTGGAGGTTCCAAACGACCATACAATGGGGATGAGGGGTGTCATACTCCGTCACTGTAAGGGGTTTCTGCTGGTAAGCCCTTCTATTAAATCTCACAATTTTATGAGGTGTTTCTGCTTTCAAAAAAAAGTTTCTAATATTGTTTTTTTTGCGCAGATATTGTCCAAATCAGTAGGTGAAATACCTTGTCTCAGTTTTTGATGGCTGATATTTTGAAAGCCTATAAAGTGACTTATTACTTAAAACTTGTTTCCTTTTATTCACATTTGGATCTCTGAGCTTATATCATTGCTGATTCCTCAAATATTCCAGAATAGATAAACATAAGCCCTGTCAAATAATTGACAAGGCCATGTCTGTACTCCAGAGAATCAGAGATATCTTCATTAATAAATAATAATTCATCACATAATAATGATAAATTGCATTGATAATCCAAGTGATTGCAATTCAAAATTTGAGAGCATTTATAATAAATTACAATGTAAATGATGAATTACTAGTTACCAATGAAGATGTCCTATACGATTTTGTAATAAAGTGGGTCAGAAATCATTACCCCATTGTGGATGAAAGGAGACAAGTTTTAAGTAATAAGCTTTGTCACTTGATACGCTGCCAAAATATGAGCCATCAAACGCTGAGAGAAGCTCTTTCATCTACTGGTTTGAACAATATGTGCACAACAAAGGCAGTATTAGATTTACTTTTTTTTTAAGGCCGAAGCACCAGCAGAAACCCTTTACAATGACGGAGCATGACACCCCTCATCCCCATTGTATGGTTCAATACTTGACAGTCATCAGCGGAGGTTCCAAACGGCCATACAATGGGGATGAGGGGTATCATACTGCGTCACTGTAAGGGGTTTCTGCTGGTAAGCCCTTCTATTAAATCTCACAATTTTATGAGGTGTTTCTGCTTTCAAAAAAAAATCTCTAATACTGTTTTTTCTGCGTACATATTGTCCAAATCAGTAGGTGAAATACCTTGTCTCAGGTTTTGATGGCTGATATTTTGAAAGCCTATAAAGTGACTTATTACTTAAAACTTGTTTCCTTTTATTCACATTTGGATCTCTGAGCTTATATCATTGCTGATTCCTCAAATATTCCAGAATAGATAAACATAAGCCCTGTCAAATAATTGACAAGGCCATGTCTGTACTCCAGAGAATCAGAGATATCTTCATTAATAAATCATAATTCATCACGTAATAATGATAAATTTCATTGATAATCCAAGTGATTTCAATTCAAAATTTGAGGGCATTTATAATAAATTACAATGTAAATGATGAATTACCAGTTACCAATGAAGATGTCCTATACGATTTTGTAATAAAGTGGGTTAGAAATCATTACCTCATTGGGGATGAAAAGAGACAAGTTTTAAGTAATAAGCTTTGTCACTTGATACGCTGCCAAAATATGAGCCATCAAACGCTGAGAGAAGCTCTTTCATCTATTGGTTTGAACAATATGTGCACAACAAAGGCAGTATTAGATTTACTTTTTTTTGAAGGCAGAAGCACCAGCAGAAACCCTTTACAGTGACGGAGCATGACACCCCTCATCCCCATTGTATGGTTCAATACTTGACAGTCATCAGTGGAGGTTCCAAACGGCCATACAATGGGGATGAGGGGTGTCATACTCCGTCATTGTAAGGGGTTTCTGCTGGTAAACCCTTCTATTAAATATCACAATTTTATGAGGTGTTTCTGCTTTCAAAAAAAGTCTCTAATACTATTTTTTTTGCGCACATATTGTCCAAATCAGTAGGTGAAATACCTTGTCTCAGTTTTTGATGGCTGATATGTTGAAAGCCTATAAAGTGATTTATTACTTAAAACTTGTTTCGTTTTATTCACATTTGGATCTCTGAGCTTATATCATTGCTGATTCCTCAAATATTCCAGAATAGATAAACATAACCCCTGTCAAATAATTAACAAGGCCATGTCTGTACTCGAGAGAATCAGAGATATCTTCATTAATAAATAATAATTCATCACGTAATAATGATAAATTGCATTGATAATCCAAGTGATTGCAATTCAAAATTTGAGAGCATTTATAATAAATTACAATGTAAATGATGAATTACCAGTTACCAATGAAGATGTCCTATACCATTTTGTAATAAAGTGGGTCAGAAATCATTACCCCATTGTGGATGAAAGGAGACAAGTTTTAAGTAATAAGCTTTGTCACTTGATACGGTGCCAAAATATGAGCCATCAAAAGCTGAGAGAAGCTCTTTCATCTACTGATTTGAACAATATGTGCACAACAAAGGCAGTATTAGATTTACTTTTTTTTGAAGGCAGAAGAACCAGCAGAAACCCTTTGCAGTGACGGAGCATGACACTCCTCATCCCCATTGTATGGTTCAATACTTGACAGTCATCAGCGGAGGTTCCAAACGGCCATACAATGGGGATGAGGGGTGTCATACTCCGTCACTGTAAGGGGTTTCTGCTGGTAAGCCCTTCTATTAAATCTCACAATTTTATGATGTGCTTCTGCTTTAAAAAAAAAGCCTCTAATACTGTTTTTTCTGCGCACATATTGTCCAAATCAGTAGGTGAAATACCTTGTCTCAGGGTTTGATGGCTGATATTTTGAAAGCCTATAAAGTGACTTATTACTTAAAACTTGTTTCCTTTTATTCACATTTGGATCTCTGAGCTTATATTATTGCTGATTCCTCAAATATTCCAGAATAGATAAACATAAGTCCGGTCAAATAATTGACAAGGCCATGTCTGTCCTCCAGAGAATCAGAGATATCTTCATTAATAAATAATAATTCATCACGTAATAATGATAAATTACATTGGTAATCCAAATAATTGCAATTCAAAATTTGAAAGCATTTATAATAAATAATTTTGACGCCTTAGATTATTACAATGAACAAAAATATAGCAAGATCCAAAGTGCACGAATAATAAGCAACCAGCTAAAACAGCCGTAGCAACAGCCATGGCCATACTACCAAAACCAAAAGTCATTACTGGAGAATAATCATAATCGATGCTTATTCCTCCCGACTGTGTGATAATTCATATTGGAAAAGGGAAAAAACAAGCCTTTTAATTAATTCAATAAAAAACGTAATTAATTCTCATGGGATCGGACCAAAGTGTGGACCAGTGAAATAAAGCAGCCAAATAGTATGAGAAAGTAATGCTCTTGGGAATGGACCGGAGTACGAGTAGTCAGAGTATCACTGGTCTTCAAGGCGTCGTTATGAACCCAACCAGTGGTGTTCCATTGCACGGGATTCAGGGGTGTCCAATTTATGTTTTGAACTTTTAAATTATAGATTAGTTGGTTTGTGTGGGGTTTAATGTTTATTAGGAAGAGTAGAAGGTGGAAGCTATTAATTAGATTTACATTGCTTCAAATCACATATGTGAGTTGGCATTGTGAGTTTTATTGTATATTGATTTATATACAGATTTAAGAGCAAATGAGTTTCATTGTATATCTGATCTAAACACAGATCTAAAAGCGAGTTTCATCTTATATCTCATCTGAGCACAAATTAAGAGAAAATCTAAGAATTGATCTAATGATGCATAGATCTAAGAGTGGACATTGATGAGATTTAAATGTGTTTCAAAATTTGTAATCACATTAAATTTGTTTGGCATAATTTTAGTTTCAATTTGCAAATAGATTTCTTCTATATAACTACTTCTTCTTCTTCTTCTTTTTCCAAAAGAAAACAAAAGAAGTTACATATCTTATTTTTTACTATTTTCAAGGCAGTCAGTGAGCAAGAAGATAAAAATATCTAAAGCCCATGGGACCAAAAACGAAACAAAAGAGCTGACCTAACAGATCAAAGACAGAGAGTGGACAGTGGAGACAAGTGGAAAGCACCTCATAGCTTACCTTCCATGGTGATGCTATACCATTCTCTTCCTCAATTTTTCTCCAGGCCTCCAATGTTAGGAGAAATAATGCATCTCCAATTATACAATTGTTCCTCCTCATACTTGAGTACTCTTTTATATATATATACCAAGCATAGATGCACCTTTACTCTCGATCTACCAAGCACGTTTATTCTACTGAGAGGGATCAAATATTTTTTCACTCACGTTTATTCCACTGAGAGGGATCAAATATTTTTTCACTCTATGCTAGTTTGCATATCACGACATTTGATCCCTCTCGGGGCTTAGTAAATCCAGATTAAAGATGGATCTATGATGGTTTAATTCCCCTCTTTAAATAAGCTACATTCCACGTGAATACCATGGGTCAATACCATTGATTCTCAATACAATGGGCCATCTTTATTTTTATTAATATTAATATTAATATTAGGGTTAATAATGTTTTTTTGCCATCATCTAAATCAACCTTTCCTCTTTTTTTAGTGTTCGTTTAAAATATTAATGATCTTGTCGAGTTAATATAAAAATTAATGTTTTATTTATTTACCATACTTCTAGTTATTTATATTTTTATTAATTTACCATAACTCTTTTATAAATATGGTATTTGGCCCATAGGCTTCACCTAAATAAAACCTCTTTTTAAAATCTTGGTAAATAGAAAGAGGTTTATGGACTAAATATAAAAATATGTTTTATTTATTTACCATATGTCTAGTTTATTTATATTTTCATTTATTTACCATACCTATTTTTGGAGTGTTCATAGACCTCTTTATATTTTAAATTTATATTGTGTTTATATGTAATAATAATTTGATTGATTTCTAAATAGAGCCGACATTAGATTAAAAATGTTAAACATTACATGTTAAATGTTTATGTGAGATCTACCTCCATACTTCATTGTCGAGCCTCTCTGGGGGCAATGAATGATTATTCTAGAAACCACACACACACACACACACACACACACACACACATATATATATATATAGTTCTAGAAACCCTACATATACATATATATGTGTCACCCTTATATATATAATATCATATACCTATACTCTAATTAATAGATTAAATGAACTTTTTCAGGACACATTAATTTTAACGAAAATTCCGCAGAGATCTTTCAAAGCTCGGAGTTTTAGTTATTCAATTATTGGAGTGTCCCTATAGTTTTTTAAGGGCTGAATTGGAGTGCCCCAAGAGTTTTTTAAGAGGTTGAATCCATTTATACATTCAAAAATGTAATTTAAAAAAAAAAGCCAAAACATAACAATTCTACTTGACATGGTATTGTGAGATTACAGTGGGTGAAAGAGAAACATCAGAGGGAGGAGCTTTTATTATCACAAATTGAATATGAGTTAAGTATAATGCTCGATGATCGAAACCTGGGTTTTGCTTCAGCAGACGACAAAGCTCACCTAATTGAGCTAGAAAACCAAAAGGCAAGAATTTTGAAGGAGAAAGAGGAATCTTGGCACCTTAGAAGCAAAGCTATATGGTTAAAAGCAGGCGATGACAACACAAAATTCTTTCAAAACTATGCAAAAGGTAGAAAAGTTTAAAACACAATATGGAACTTACCTCTACCTGATGGGGAGTAGCTGACACTTTTAACAAACTCTCCCATCTAGGTACCTCTCATTTTAGGAATCTCTTCAAAAACCCTCTTGGGTCAAACTTGGCTGATATCATCAATGTGGCAAGACATTTTCCCCTATTTGTAAATGATGATGAGGACAAGGATTTAATCGCCTCTGTTACTGCAGGCGAACTGGAAGGAATGCTGAAATGTTTTAAAAAGGACAAGGGTCCTAGTCGAGATGGGTGGACGATAGAATTCTATCTCGCATTCTATGAAATTCGAGGAATGATCTGTTAAAAGTTGTCAAAGAATGTAGAGTATCTGGATCTCTGTACAATGTTGTCAATTCAACCTTTATTGCCCTTATCCCAAAATTTGATTCCCCTTCCTCTTTCAATGACTATCGGCTTATCTCATTATGCAACTGTCTATATAAAATCATCTCCAAGGTCATTGCAAATCGTCTTCGGCCCATTCTTTCTTGCCATATCGCCCCCTAGCAATTTGCCTTTCTAGAGCACCACTAGATCCATGAAGCCATTGGCCCGGCCCATGAGGCCATCCACTTGATATGGACTAAACATCTAAAGGGTATCATCTTAAAGATCGACCTGGCCAAAGCATTTAACCGTGTTAGTTGGCTCTACATCAAGATGCTCCTTATACACCTGGGCTTCCCCGATGATTTCATCGCTTGGATTATGGCCTGCATCAATGGATCTACCTCCCACTTCTTGCATGCTGAGCGGGGACTCAAACAAGGTTGCTCCATCTCCCCCCTCCTCTTTCTGATTGTTATGGATGGGCTTAGTCATTTAGTAGCTTCTACTAAAAGAGATGGAAACCTTCATGGCCTCAAGATATAAGATTCCTGCTTCCTCACTCATCTCCTATTTGTGGATGATGTTCTCATTTTCCTG
>APFE031236621.1:29484-88030 GCA_000404065.3 Pinus taeda | reverse complement strand
AATCTCAATGGTTTGCTTGCTGATGAGTTTGTTTCACGAGTCTTAGACGGAGTCTGAAGTCACGCCAGGTAGCTTTCGAAACGCTCTTGCTATGCATAAGCGGAAGTAGATAAATGCTGCTTCAGTCGATCTCCGGTTCGCTTGTGAATACTTGATTTGCAAATCACCCCAGTAAAATTGTTCATTCTAGACCTTTGGATGATTGAGTCTAGAAGTCAATTGGCTGAATTATTTCAATTCTTTTGATCTTCTGATAAACACACTGGCTTCAAAAAGACATACAAGAGCTAATCCAGATTCGAATCCACCTCCTATTTACGAAAATCCAAACTTGATTCGAAAAATCCTCTGTCAAGAAAGCTTGGTGACTCCCGTGATTAAATCCCATTCATGTCCTGCAATTTTTGAATGTCTTGAAGAACTTGCTTTTGATGAAAAGTTTGAACTGTCATTGTTTAAAACCAAGTCTGAAAACGCTCTTGATTCTATAGTTCCAAATCCTGATTTTGCTGCAGCTCTTGAATTTGAAAAACACAATAAATTAATTGACAATTTTATCTTGAGGCACCTTCAGACCGACATCCAAGCTGCAAATCTCGCTGATTTATTAGAAGCCGTATCTGCAAATATTGGATCTATTGTCACGGCATCCACCTCTAGAATTCCTACTGAACTGCTTTCATTCCCACCATCCCTGTGCAACCTATAATTACTTATTCAGAATCTGCAACCAATTCCCCTCCTTCATCCCACATCGCTTCTCCTCCGCATACACCTCCGCATATTCCTCATACTTCAGCTACACCCACTCCACCAACAACCCCTAGACTAAATCCACCTAGAGAAATGGCTGCTCGTTTCACACCTCTTGCTTTACCTCAACAATTGCATGATATGCCCGCAGATTATCAGAGTAAGATTCCTCTTTTTGATGGCACTCCTCAAAGTGTGTCCGCTCAGCAGAACATAGACAGAATGGCAGATTTTTGTGATTTACATGAGATTGATGAAGAGAATGTAACTATGCGATTGTTTGTGCAAATATTCGGAGGAGAGGTAAGAAAATGGTTCAGAGGCTTGGGAGCTAGAAGTGTACCTACATTGGCTGAACTTCATAAACAGTTTCTAGATCGTTGGGAACTTAGAAAAGATCCACTTCAGATCAATGCCGAGTACAACAATATCAAACGCAATAATGGTGAGTCTGTCCAAGACTACATTATCAGATTTAATACAGTTTATAATGCTATTCCGGATGATTTAAGACCATCTAGAAAATCAATTGTTCTTAAATTCTCGGATGGTTTTGACCCGGAGATGGCTTATTCATTACAGGACAGAGATCCACCTACTTTAGAATATATGCAAAAGATCGCCGTTAGTGTTGAGGCAAATCTGAATGATAAGAGAGCACGGTTGAAAGCAGAGAAAAGAGTGACTATAAAGGAAGAATCTACATCAGAACTACCTTGGCTTCGTGAGATGGAAAAATTGTTCAAAAGAATGAACCTTGACAAATCAGAACCACAGATTCGTAATCCAAATTACCGTGGCCAGCAACAACCTCAGTTCAGAATTAAGCAGTGTGAACAAAGAGCACAAGAGCCGGCAGCCCAGTAGCAGATTAAGACTCCTCTTTTGCAGAATTTTGTGAGTCAAGATTCAGATGACGATGCTGATGTAGTAGGGGACCAAAATCACTTCTTTACTCCTGATGATATGCCCATTTACCTCACTGAAGAAGAAGAGTATGGAGAAAGTTCAGGCGCCCGGCAAGATGAATATTTTATCTTAGCAAATGATGCAGACTTAGATGATTACCAAAGAGGATATTTGAATGCCTTGTCCACTCAACAAAAGCAATACTTATTGAGAAACCGAGATGTGCCCATCAATCCAATTCAGAAAAGAAAAGAAGCTACAGCACCAAAGACAGATTCACTGATACCACAGAAGAAAGGAGAGGAGACAATTGATCCCACAACTAGAAAGATATCATCAGCAGAAAGGACAAATCAGGCAAGTATAATCAAGGATAAGAAAGAAGTTCCGGTCAAAGAAGTCGAAAAGTTTTCAACATTTAGTTTGGAAAACGAAATTTCCAAATTAAAAATATCTATTCCTTTGACTGAAATCATGAAAAATAGCAGCTACGGAGGTCAAGTCCCCAAAATTCTAAATTTTGATCCTATGTTTGACACAATGAACGTTGAAGATGATCAGCCAGAATTGATATTTGGGCCAGCATTGGATGGTGAGTCCCCTGATAGTGATGTTCCTCCCTTTTATATCAGTTTGAGATTGCATGAATATGTTTTGCACAATGCTATGTTCGATTCGGGTGCTTCGCACAATTTCATGCAAAGGCGATCATGGAGAAGCTGGGGTTAGACATTACAAGGAATATCATGATTTGTATTCATTTGATTCCAGCCGTGTGAGATGTATTGGGCTCATCAAAGATTTGGTTGTTAGCTTAGACCAAATTCCAGCGAAGAATGTCTTGATGGATGTGGTTGTAGTGGACATTCCTCCACGTTTTGGTATGCTACTTTCAAGATCTTGGGGGGCTAAGTTAAAGGGTACTCTACAGTTGGATTTCTCTTATGCAACAATTCCAGTTTTTGGTCAAATGAGAAAGTTATATCAAGAGAAAAAGATGAAATACATGATAACCAACAAAGAGAAGCCAATCAATCATCCTGTATATTATGTACATACAGATTTGGAATCGTTTGTTTTGTTTGCTGATAGTTTTAATGATCTAGATAGTCAGTTAGTTCAGGCGGACGATATACTAGAGATCACTGAGAATTTTAGAGAGGTTCTGCATAAAGAAAGAAGAGAAAAGCAAACTATCCTGGAGCAATCAGCTAAAGAAAATGGTAGCAAACAGAAAAATCAGAGCCAGTACAATTTCAACACTTAGAGGAGGATGAAGGTGGTCTTTGGACCATGGATTTTGATGGCGCAGTAGGTAGTGATGGTGCTGGTATTGGTGTGTGGATTCGAAGTCCCTTTTCCGCTCAAGACAAAGTTCCAAGCAAGGTGAGAGTGTGTTCCTATAAACTAGCATTTGGCTGTTCTAATAATGAAGCAGAATATGACGCTCTCATTTCTGGCCTTAAGATTCTTAGAAAGCTGAAAGCGAAGAATATTGCAGTCTATGGTGATTCCGAGTTGGTGATAAAGCAAGTTAAGGGTGAGTTTCAGGCCAAGCATCCTTGCATGAGGGCATATCGAAATGCAGTCTTAGATATTTTGAAGTTATTTTCTGATCATACCTTGACATGTGTGCCTCACATACAAAATGGTGTTGCTGATGGACTTGCTAAGGCAGCAAGCAATTTAAAAATTTTGATGAATTCTAGCAACAAGTTTGAGATTCATGTGAAACACCGTCCCACCGTTCCAGACAATCGGCGATGTTGTCAAGTCTTTCAAGATGATGAAGAGATTAATCAGTTTCTGCAAAATAAGGGTAAGTTCAAAGATACCTCCATTGATATAGAACATGATGATGGTAGTGATAATATCCAAGTAAATCAAATGGAAGTGCTGCAACTAAAAGATAACATTATTCCTAAGGGATTGATTCTTTTGGAGGAGCTGTTTGACCAAGATGATGTGGCCCGCAAACCGATATTGAGACCAACTGAAAAAGGTGTTGAAGAGGTAAACATCGGGACAGTTGAGAATCCCAAGATGGTAAAGCTATTAAAGTCATTGTCACCAAAGGTAAAAGCAGAATATGTGAAATTTTTGTCTTTATTTTCTGATGTTTTTGCATGGGATTACTCAGATTTAAAAACATATGACACAAATATCATTCAACATACTATTCCCATTAAGTCAAATCAGAAGCCTTTTCGTCAAAAGTTGAGGAGAATCAATCCGAAGTTGCTGCCATCAATTGAAAAAGAGGTAAACAGATTGTATAAGTCGGGAATCATTGTGCCTATCCGATTTTCAGATTGGATATCAAACTTGGTGCCCGTAAGAAAGAAAACAGGTGAGATCCGTTTATGTATTAACTTCAGAAATTTGAATAAGGTGTCCTTAAAAGACAATTATCCGCTGCCCAAAATGGACCATATATTGCAGCGAGTAGTTGGAGCATCAAGCATGTCACTACTCGACGGCTATTCAGGATACAATCAAATTCTAGTGCATGAAGATGACCGTGACAAGACAACGTTCACCACTCCATGGGGAACATTATGCAAAGATGCCGTTTGGTTTGAAAAATGCAGGAGCCACCTTTCAGCGTGCAACGGACATGGCTTTCGCCAATGCGAAAGATGTATTTTTAGTTTTTTATCTTGATGACTTAACTGTGTTTTCAAATTCTGATGAAGAACATTTGTATCATTTGAAAATTGTCTTCCAAAAGTGTAGAAAATATGGCATTTCGCTGAATCCGAAAAAGAGTCTTTTTGCCATGGATGAGGGCAAACTTCTTGGCCACATCATATCTAAATATGGCATCCGTGTTGACCCTGCACGTGTTGAAGCCATTCAACAAATTGAACAGCCCCGAAACAAGAAAGAAATATAGTCCTTTAATGGTAAACTAAATTTTCTGCGTCGCTTCATTCCAAATCTAGCGGAGCATCTTAGAGAAATCACGAGCATGCTGAAAAAGGACAGTCAGGTAAAGTGGACCGAAGAGGCAGTAAAGTCATTCAATTTAGTGAAGTTAGCTCTTTCTTCAGCTCCTATTTTGATCAGCCCAGACTACATGCAGGATTTTATTTTATTCTCATTTGCTTCTGAGCACACTTTGGCAGCTGTATTAATGCAGAAGAGGGAAGGAGTTGAGAAGCCCATTGCTTTTTTCAGTCGGATTATAATAGATGGAGCATTGAAATATAACATCATTGAGAAGCAAGCACTCGCTCTTGTAAAGGCCTTGAAAGATTTCCGTGTGTATATATTGCATTCCCATATTCTAGCTTATGTTCCTAATGCGACAGTTAAAGATATTTTAGTACAAGCAGATCCAGAAGGCAGGCGAGGTAAGTGGATTGTTGCGTTGTTATAATATGATGTAGAGATTAAACCAACCAAGCTGATCAAAGGTCAAGGACTTTCCAAGTGAATGGCTGAAACGAATTTGCAAGTTCTAGACATAAATTTGATTGCTGCCATGTCTGATGAAGATGAGGAGAATTCATCAGTTCAGGTATCTGAAATGTTTCTTTCCTCTTCTTGGTATGCTGACATTTTATATGTACTTCAGCATTTGTCTTCACCTCCCAGAATGCCTAGAAACAAAAGTAGAACATTGAAATTGAAAGCTGCAAAATTCTGCATACTAGATTCAACATTGTTTTGGAAAGACCCCGGTGGAATGTTATTGAATTGTTTGGTCAAGGAAGAAGCCAAAAGAGTTGTGGAAGACTTTCATAGAGGGGACTGTGGAGGTCATCTATTTTGGAAAACCACAGCAAACAAGATTCTAAGGGCAAGATATTATTGGCCTTCATTATTTTCAAATGTATATAAGGTTGTTAAAAATTGTCACGAATGCCAAATTTTTGAAGGGAAGCAGAAACTACAGCCTTTTCCTCTCAAACCAATTGAAGTCAGCACACCTTTTCAGCAGTGGGGATTGGATTTCATTGGGGAAATTCATCCGGCATCATCAGGACAGCATCGATGGATATTGACAGCCACAGACTAATTCACAAAATGGATTGAAGCGATTCCTACTCGACAAGCTACGGATGCGGTAATTATCTCTTTTCTTGAAACCAATATTTTGTCACGTTTTGGATGTCCAAGTAAGTTAATCACAGATAATGTAGCGACATTTAAGTCAAAAAGGATGATTGAGTTTTGCTATAAGTACAATATTAGCTTGGGACATTCAACCGCAAACCATCCTCAAGGAAACGGATTGGCGGAGTCATCTAATAAATCTTTGGTTAATATCATTAAGAAATTGCTGGAAATCAATAAAAAGGGCTGGCACAAGAAGTTAGTAAATGCACTATGGGCTAATAGTGAGTCAGAAAAAGTCTATTGGCATGTCTCCTTTCGAGTTGGTGTACGGAACAGACACGGTTTTTCCTACTTCGCTCGCTGTCCCGGTAGTCAAATTGCTTCAAGAAGCTGGTAGTGAGGAAGATCCTATGCAGAGAAGGATTAATCAGATGATTCATTTACAGCAGACATGGGAGGAGGTATTTCAAAACACTTGCAAGTTGCAGGAGCACATCAAAAATATTTATGACCGGAAAGCAAAAGCGGACACATTTCAGCTAGATGAGGTAGTTTTGAGGTGGGATGCTCGACATGAAGACAAGGGAAAGCATGGAAAATTTGAAAATTTATGGAAGGGTCCTTACGAGATTGCAGCATATCGTGGCCAAAATGCTTTCCTTCTTAAATAAATGAATGGAGATGAATGTCTTGGAGGGCCGATTAATGGTCAGCTGTTAAAGAGATACTACTTCTGAATATTTTCTGCTCATTTCATCATCATTGTACATATCGTTTTACTTTTGTTTTATTGTACATGTCCACTAACTTCTCATCTTCAATCTGGGGCCCGAGGTGAAGGCTATAATTATGAAAATGGAGGTTAGTTAGTTTAAGTTTATCAAGTCAGTTGTCTCAATATTTTGAGTTTCGAATCTATTTTTGTCAAAGCAGTTTTTGGTTTTTCAGTCCAATTGTCAAGATTTTGTGTTGGAATAATGACTTCATCGCCCAATGGATGAAGGCACTGTCTAGCTCTTACAGAGATCTGCGGTTCTTGGCATCTCCAAGGAGCTACCATCCCCATTGGAGCCAATGTTAGAGTCGGTCTAGTTATCCCTCCATCAGAGATCAAAGCTCTTTCTGCATTTCATGTTTAGGTGTCCCATCAGTTTTGATCAGTTGCATTTCGTTAGGCATGCCATAACTCTGACGGAATGGTTTGTGTCAATCATTCCCGTCATGCTTGGCACTGCTGGTTCAGGTCTATTCATAAAGCTTCAAAGGTCATTTTTGCAAAAGTTTAGGTCTTAGGTCTAGGGTTGGGTCATTTTGTTTTGCAAAGTCCAAAACGACCAGCAGGCCAGAGGGATGTCTTTGATAGATAGTCACTTCAATAATTTTCATCATTGTACAGATAAAGTATGACTTCTCTTCAAAACTCTGTTTTGAAGATAAGTCGTCATCTCATTTTTGTAAAAAATTTTCAAAAATTTCAATCCTTGAAACGTCCAAGCGCAGCCTTGGTCTCCTTTGCCAGAGCATATCACAACTATCCCTGCAAAAAATTATCAAAGAAAATCATTATTTCAACCAAAGTTAAGAAGGAAACCAAAAATGTCAGAGTCTATTAATTCCAAAAAAGTGTCAACGACAAAACATAAGAAAATGGGTTATGGACCAAGCAAAAATCAAAAGGGAGTCTATATGAAGATATTTCACATCATTTTCAACCCATTCCACATTCCAAGAGTGAAGAGCATCGTTCCAAAGCGATCTTGTGAATTTGTATGCAAATTGGAGCATTTCCAGGGTGTGCGGCGCATCAGGTTGGGCGCACGGTGCATCAGGCAACAAAGCGCAGTGGAAAATTGCACGTGCGTGGTGCGTTGGGTGAGGCGCGCGGCGCACTGGGGTTTAAGCCCAAACTTGGTTCGAAAAAACACCAAAATGCCTCCTCTCAGCACAAATTCGCAGGTAGGCTCATATCCATGGCTTATTCTTGGTTTTTGAACGGGTAATGTAAAGGATTTATGATATGTTTTCCCTAGAAAACCAAGTGGAAAACCGTTCTTTGTCCATGAAATTGCTGAAAAGTTTGAATGCAAAAATTGCTCTAGGGTTTCAAAAACTAAATGTTACCAAGGTTATCATTTTTTTCCTACTTCCTTTTGTTTCCCATTCCCCATATTCACCATTATTTTTCCCCAATAATCCCTCATAAAGCCTACACTATACTCCCTCAAATCCTAGCCCCTCACTTCTATTACAAAACACATTATCCCTACCTCATCCCAAAACCCTAAAATCCAAGATTTCCATGTCCCTTCCCTTCTCTAAATTCCTTGTTTTATTTCCATGTTCCCCATTTCCCTAATGGTTTCCCTTTCCTAATATTCCCTTGTACATTTTTGTCCCCTTGGTCACAACATTTTTGAGCAAAAGAAACAGTTTACAGTCAATTTTGCACACAATTGTACATCATCATATATATATTCCAGCTATCTTGTTTCTAAAGACATGTCAAAGACCGAGTCAGTATATGAGTAGGAGTATGATAGTGATTCTACACCAGAGGTAAATGTACCAAATTTGCCACGGAGGTATCACAAAGGTGGCAAAAGTGGTCAACATGTTAGGGAGGAGCCTACTTCTTTGGCTCAATTGCAAGCTTGCCCACTTGCAATGGATTGTTTTCAGCGCCAATCATGTTTCCAATACTGTGAGATGATCTCACAAACTTAGCATCATCGGGAACTAGTCCGTTTATTTGTTCTACATTTACAGGATGGTCATGTAAACCTTGCCGGAGTGAATTTCACCTTGTCATCCGAGACTATTGCTCAGGCCATCGGGATACCAAATATAGGGGAGGAATGGAGCAAACGCCAGCTGCTAGACAGATTTTACTATGAGCCATATATCAAGCCCGGGTATATGAGACACTTGAGCGCAAATTTTCCTTTCAGATTCCTGAAAGATGAGTTTGCACCATTGATGAAACTCATCATTCGGTATTTCAGTTGCGAGGGTATATTCTCGCGTCTCTATGCGTACCATGTCTGTTTGTTGATGCATTTCACAAGGGTACGTATGATGAAAATCCCGTTTTTCATGTGTCGCAACATAGAGAGGATGGTGCCTTTAGTATAAAGGAAGAGCCCAGCACATCAGCATAGGAGCATATATCATTATGCATTGATCAAAATCATAGTGATGCATTAGTTGGCACAACATGGTATTACTTGGGAGGATTTCATGTCCTGTGATTACTTTTCTGCGCTACAACCTCCTCCAGAGATAGTTCACGATGAGGGAGGGCCTTCACAGCAGTTTGAATTTCCTGAGACTGAGCATGTCGATGCTCCAATGTATGTGACATATCAGCGAGGCCACAGGGCCTTATTTGCATCTGCACAACGAGTACTATCTCCACCCGGGGTGGAAGGGGTCTCGTTGACATCATCAGCACAACGAGTATTATCTCCACATCATGTGGAAGGGGTCTCGCCTTCATCTTCAGCACAGGTACAGATTCATGATAGGGGAAAGAGACCCATGTTTGATGAGGGTCCTTCAGGAGGCCAGGACATGGGTATCATTGATGTTGATGCTAGCTCTCCTTGCTCGGAGCTAAAGGAGATCATCCGAGAGCAAAGGGCCGAGAATGAGTCGCTGCAAAAGAAATTGCAGATGGCTAAGTGGGTGATCAACTACTTGGAGCAGTGCAACAAACAACTGGAAGATGAGCATACACTTTATGAGCTGCGGAAGATCTGGGAAGACCGCGAATTGGCCTGAAGGAGACCCGATGATTTGACACCTATTGATCGAGAATCAATGCTCATCTGGGTAAACACTCATTTGGAAAATTTGTTGGTGAAGGCAAATAGAGACAAGGACATGCTTCGTCATATGAAAACTCACTATTGGGCTCGCATGCATGTTTGCAAAGCGAAAATGAAGACCCTAAAGAGGCGTTTGAGCAAAGCGCTAAAGCGACGGAAAAAGCCCGATCCACTGCAAATTTTGGCCGAGGCTTCATTGGCAGGGCACAACACATGATAGAGGGTCTTCACTCTGAATTTGAGCAAAGTTGGAGAAAATTTTGTCATTTTGAAATTTTTGGCTTGCAAAACAAGTTTTTTTGGCTCAACGTGTAGCGCGCAACGCGCTACCCACAAGATGGGGAGGTCCAAATCACAAATGGCTTGTAGTTTCGGATTTGTCATGATGAATTATAGATGCTCAGCCATTGCCAAATCATTTCATCAAGTTCTGGGTGACCAAAAGGCTCAAAAACATCACAAAAATCACCTTTCTGCCACTTTTTGCACCAGCAGGAAGTACTTCCCGGAGAATGCACTTTTGGAGGGTCAAATGGACACCAAATTGGAAAATTCCACTTGGGTTAGAAAGTAAAAATCCAGGGCTTTCCAACAAGCCAACTTGAGCTCAATTGGGATGCCGCAAAGTGCCCCAAAAATAGGTGGAAAGGCGCGCGGCGCACAGGGCTCAGGCGCGCGGCGCATAGGGTTTTTTTGGCACAATTTTCATCCCCAGCTCAGCAAATGAAGCCAGTTTGACCAGTTTTGACTTGTGATGTGATTTTTCACCCCTCTTGATGCAACTAATGAAATGTTATGTTGATTTGACACTTATTTACCTATTCTAGATGATTCATTCACAAAATAGAAAAAATTGAATGAATGAATTGGTTTCCTAGCTTATAGAGGCAAGTTGTTTTGACTGCCTAAATTTTAGTGCTTTGTTTAGAATTGGTTGAAACAACTCCTAGGATGATGAGCTCGACCCTTGGAGGCAAGGGAATGTGTTGGATTTCCTATATTACGTATTTTCTTAGTCATTTTTAGGGTTGGACTCTTGGGAATAGCTTGACACTCTATTTTACATATTTTATCTGCAATTTTGGCAAAGGAAGACCAGGGTTTTGCAGCACTATTTGGGATTCATGTGGCTTTATGTGTTGATGGTGTGCTTATTTCAGTATTTGTAAGTTGTTTATGTGGATCGCTTTCCTGTTCTTATCTTCTGCAATTGAACAAATGAAGTGTTAACGTAGAATCCATAATTTGCTATGCTCTGCCTTTAAGTTTGTTTAATTTTCCATGTTTTCATCCGTTTAGGGAGAATCCTTGAAAGTTTCTTGCTCTCCTTAACCTCTCACCAGTCAGATCTATTTATTCAATCACTTTAAAGGCATCAAAACAATCGCCTATCTTGCCCCAAGCAGACCTCTGCAAAAACTGTGCCTCATCCCCGCACCCAAAATTGCCTTTCTCTTGAATTCAACAAAACCTCAAAAAATCAATCTCAAAGTCCTTGTACTTCATACCTAGCCTAAAATTAGTCATCAATTCAGTCATCTCGACCTCATTGATTATATTTTTCCGAGATTGACCCGGAGAGAGCTCTCTCCTGTCCTCGTAGGGCTAGCTACGAGGTTGAGCGTGGTTTGATGTAGCCTTGAGTTTTACCTTATTTCAGCCTAAGGTAGATTTGAGCGTTAACATAGTGAAGGAAAACAGAGAGAAGGACATGCTTCATCATATGAAAAATCACTATTGGGCTCGCATGCATGTTTGCAAAGCGAAAATGAAGATCCTAAAGAGGCGTTTGAGCAAAGCGCTAAAGCGACGGAAAAAGCCCGATCCACTCCAAATTTTGGCCGAGGCATCATTGGCGGGGCACAACACATGATAGAGGGTCTTCACTGCGAATTTGAGCAAATTCGAAGAAAATTTTATCATTTTGAAATTTTTGGCTTGCAAAACAGGTTTTTTTGGCTCAACGCGTAGCGCGCAACACACGACCCATAAGATGGGGAGGTCCAAATCACAAATGGCTTGTAGTTTTGGATTTGTCATGATGAATTATACATGCTCAACCATTGCCAAAGCATTTCATCAAGTTCTGGGTGACCAAAAGGCTCAGAAACATCACGAAAATCACCTTTCTACCACTTTTTGCACCAACAGGAAGTACTTCCTGGAGAATTCACTTTTGGAGGGTCAAATGGACACCAAATTGGAAAATTCCACTTGGGTTAGAAAGTAGACATCCAGGGCTTTCCAACAAGCGAACCTGAGCTCAATTTGGATTCTAGGAAGTGCCCCAAAAACAGGTAGAAATGCGCGCGGCGCACAGGGCTCAGGTGTGCGGCGCACAGGGCTCAGGCATGCGGCGCACAGAGTTTTTTTGGCACAATTTTCATCCTCAGCTCAACAAATGAAGCCAGTTTGACCAGTTTTGACTTGTGATGTGATTTTTCACCCCTCTTGATGTAATTAATGAAACATTATGTTGATTTGACACTTATTTACCTATTCTAGATGATTCATTCACAAAATAGCAAAAATTGAATGAATGAATTGGTTTCCTAGCTTATAGAGGCAAGTTGTTTTGACTGCCTAGATTGTAGTGCTTTGTTTAGAATTGGTTGAAACAGCTCCTAGGATGATGAGCTCGACCCCTAGAGGCAAGGGAATGAGTTGGATTGCCTATATTATGTATTTTCTTAGTCATTTTTAGGGTTGGACTCTTGGGAATAGCTTGACACTCTATTGTACATATTTTATCTGCATTTTTGGCAAAGGAAGACCAGGGTTTTGGAGCACTATTTGGGATTCATGTGGCTTTATGTGTTGATGGTGTGCTTCTTTCAGTATTTGTAAGTTTTTTATGTGTATCATTTACTTCTCTTATCTTATACAATTGAACAAATGAAGTGTTAAGGTAGAATCCATAATCTGCTATGCTCTGCCTTTAAGTTTTTTTGATTTTCCATATTTTCCTCTGTTTATGGAGAATCCTTGAAAGTTTCTTGCTCTCCTAAACCTCTCACCAGTCTTATCTATCCATTCATTCTCTTTAAATGCATCAAAACAATCGCCTATCTTGCCCCAAGTAAACCTCTGCAAAAACTGTGCCTCATCCCCGCACCCAAAATTGGCTTTCCCTTGAATTCAACAAAACTTCAAAAAATCAATTTCAAACTCTTTGTACTTCATACCTAGCCTAAAATTAGTTATCAATTCAGTCGTCTCACCCTCATTGATTACCTATTGCCAAGATTGATTGGGAGAGAGCCCTCTCCTGTCCTCGTAGGGCTAGTTACAAGGCTGAGCGTGGTTTGATGTAGCCTCGAGTTTTACCTTATTTCAGCCTAAGGTAGATTTGAGCGCTAACATAGTGGCGAATCCACTGGGGAAGAACTGGATTGCTTGTTAGTGTTATTTGATTTATAGCTACAGATGGATTCTGAAGTCACGCCAGGTATCTTTCGAACTGCACATTGCTCTGCAAGTGCATAGTAGATAAACGCTGCTTCAGTCGATCTTTGGCCTAGCTGGTAATCGTAACACTTAACTTATAAATTGCCCCAGTACATGTATCAAGTTCAGGTCTGATTGTTGATGGTGGACAACGATCAAACATAAGAAGGCTGGAAACATTCACCTGGTGACTTCACTCACTGAAATATCCAGAAATCAATGCTTCATGTCGACCTCACTGCTGATCGACCAGATTACAAGAAGATACGCTCCCATGAGCCGAGACCACATCCCAGGTTTTCCAAATAAGATGCCCAAGGTGGATTGGCTTTAGAATTTGCCTATGTTTAGAAATGAGGAAGGTAATGACGTTGCTCTTCATCTGGTGAAATTTCACATTCATGTGAATAAATTTAAGATCAATTTTCCTGAAGACTGTTTGATGAAAATGTTTATGGCTACTCTGGAAGATGAAGCTCGATCCTGGAATGAAAGTTTGCCATCTGCTTCCATTTATTGTTTAATGGATTTTCATACCATGTTCTTTAAAAAGCATAAAGAATCATATCCATCCTTGATTTTAGTTCAGAACTGTTGTAGCCATGTACATAATTTCATTGAAGATCTAGAGAATTTTTATGGTGATAATCATTTCATGGACGGAGAAATCATGGAAGCTCTGTATGAGAATCCATTTCAGCAGCATGAAGAGAACCTAGAGGATACCCATCAAGATGATCAAGAAATTTTGCAGCAGAATCAAGCTCAACGGGTTGAAGATGGCCACATGGCTGAAAATGATGAAAGGGAGAATGTTATTTCAGATCTGCCCACAGAAGAAGACAACATGCCGAGAACTGAGGTTTCAATTGCAAATTTTGATAATGACCAGTCAGCTGTTTTAGATCCAGATTCAGATTGTAATGACCAAGCATAACTTGTACTGAATCCTGAAAAGGAGGGTTTTGCTGACAAAGGTTTTTCAAATGTTCTCATTCCATCAGAACAGAGCCTTCATAAACAGGTAATATAGTCAGTTAATGAAAAGAAAGATGGGATCTTCATTCAAGTAAGTGAAATAATTCCTCTGGATGAATTTATGGTAGATGCTAGAAATGTCATGTTTGGGTATCAAGAATCAACTGAAGTTTCTTTTCTCATGATTGATGAATGTAATGCAAATCTGACTGTCCTATCATATGAAGATGACCTATCATATTTTCAGACGATAGAAGATCAAAACATACAGGATTACCTTTCAGATTCTTCATATGTTTCATGTGTTGAAATGTTTTTACAAGAGGAGATCTGCTCATCTACCTGTTCAGAGTTTTTTGAAGCCCAGGAGCATATTGTTACTGAACTACATGATGAAGACAGATCAGAAGCAGGCGAAAAAGACATCTTGTTCTTTCAGTAGGAGGTAAATATTCATGTTTTTCAAGATCCTCTAGCAAGTTTGTTGCAGGCAGCACTGAAGGTGTTTATTGCAGTGTTTAGTGACGAAGGACACCATGGTCAACTATGTTTTTGGATGCCCAAGGATAGGTTTGTACTATTGACTAGAAGATCTGATAGGAAGAATAAGTCAAGAAGCCATTTTCTTGATTGGTTGCATTGGCATTTTGATATAGTTTGAGGATATATTGTTTTGTAAAGAAACACAGGTGGCCAGGTGCTTCCACTAAGCTTTGAGTTTTAAGTTTCAGGTCTTAGTATTTGTTTTAATACAGTTTGTCGAGTAAGTTTTTCCTTCTTTCAGATTTACAATTAAGTTGGGTTGAGTCCATTTTTCAGTCAATAAATGATTCATAAGTCTCGTGTTGTCTGTTGAAATAATGACTGCATTGCCCAATCGATGGAGGCAATGTCTGCTCTCCCAAAGCTCTGCGGTTCTTGGCACCTCCAAGGAGCTACCATCCCCATTGGAGCCAATGTTAGTGCCAGTCTTTCAAGCCTTCCTCCTGTGATCAAATATGCTCTTACAAAGTGGTCTCAGAGTGTCAAGGTCAAATTTTGTCATTTCAGGGAGTCTTCAAGCAAAATTTGGTCACTAGGCATTAGGTCCAGGGTTTGTTTTCACTCTTTTCAAAATTGTCCAAACGTCGGTCCATGTCACCATTCAAATGAGTCTATCATCGTTCAGAAGGTTGTTATAATCATGTCATGTTCCATTGGGTCATTTTACACCTTTTTCATGCCTCAGTTGCGCCTAGGCAAGGTTCATTTTCCTCTCCTAAGGTTTTGAAGGCAATTTCTCTTGAATGGTCAAAGCATTAGCAAAACTTGTATCCAGATATTTATACACCTTCCCCTATCCTTCATGTACCTTACTAAACACTTCCGATCACTGAGATCCCTCAAATTCCTCATTTTTGCACAAACCCTAGTTTCTTGCCACAACTTGGCAATTTTCTAGGCTAGGCCTGTGTTTTGTCCTTTTGGACCTCTTACCCTCACTCGATCTCTAGGATTCCACTTTCCCCTGCTTCCAAACATCCCTCCCTACTTCCCAAAATTTCCCCAAGAATTTAGAAGCCCCTTATCCCCTTCATTTCGCTTCATTTCAACAAAATCCCTTGTTTCACACATCGGGATATGTTTCACTCAAAAGATGTTTCAGAGCAATCAAAGATGGATTTTGGAAACCGGAGAGAGGTTTTTCTCCGCAACATGCCAAAGAAGAAAAACCTCCCTCATTTTTTACATAGGTATCATGGTTTTATAGAACTGTCAAAAATACCGTTGCCTCAGGAGAATTGAATGCACCTCTAAAGTGACCTTAATCAAGATTTTGCCTAGCATGGCTAGCCAAATGACTTTCCTGATGAGTCAAATGATAACTAGACACAAATATATTTCTAATGAGCTATCATGATCTCAATTTGGAGTTGAGGAAGGCATTCAAAAGTTGACTGCAACAGCACTCTGCCTTGACGCAGCCTCATTTGGCACATTTTGACCAGTCTTGGGAGATTTGACTTTTGACAAGGAAAATGAACTCCAAATTGAAAGAGTTTGCTGGGGTTGGAAAGTAGACTCACAGACCTTTCCAACGAGCTATCTTGCGCCCAATTGCGACACCAAGAAGGCCTCGAAAAGCCTCCTGCAAAATGCACTATGTAGCTGGGTGCGCGTGACGCATTGAGTAAGGTGCGCGGCGCATCAGGCACAAAAACGCAGTGTAAAAATACACGCACGCGGTGCATCAGAGGAGAACGGCGTGTTTGATGAGGTGCGCGGCGCACTGGGTATTAAGCTCGAAATTTGTTTGGAAAGGCATCAAATCGCCTGCTCTCCATACAAATTTGCAGGTAGGCTCACATCCACCCCTTGTGCTTGGCTTTTTAAGATAACTGTAATGGGTTCATGAAAAGTTTGCTGTGGATATCCAAGTTTGAAGCCCTCCTTTTGTCAATATAAAAAGTGCTGCAGGGTTTGAAAACACTGTGTTACCAAGGTTGTATTCTTCCTCATTTCCCTTTTGCATATTTGGCACTTGAAGACAAAGACATCAAGCCTTCATTCCTCATTTTCAGAAAATCAAACATACACTTGGCAAAGACTTTCAATACCATGGAGGCGGGCACCAATACGTCATATGACAAAGACAACGACTCTACAATAGAATTGCATGCACCGGGAGGGCACTAAAATGTCGAAAAGGGAGTATAGACTCTGAATCTTGGTCGAAGCCTCTTTGGCTGAGCATGTCACTTGATGAGGCACCTTCAGCCCAAATTTCAAAGAATTTGGAGAAAATTTTGTCATTTTGAAATTTTTGGCTTGCAAAACAGATTTTTCAGCTTAACGCATAGCGCGCCGCCCACGACCCATAAGATTGGGAGGTCCAAATCACAAATGGCTTGTAGTTTTGGATTTTTCATGATGAATTATACATGCTCAGATATTGCCAAAGCATTTCATTGAGTTCTGGGTGACCAAAAGGCTCAAAAACACCATGAAAATCACCTTTCTGCCACCTTTTGCACCAGTAGGAAGTACTTTGATAAGAATGCACTTTTGGAGGGTCAAATGGACACCAAATTGGAAACTTCCACTTGGGTTGGAAGGTAGACATCCAAGGCTTTCCAGCAAGCCAACCTAAGCTCTATTTGGATGTCAGGAAGTGCCCCAAAAATAGGTGGAAAGGCCTGCGGCGCACAGGGTTTTTTGGCACAATTTTCATCTTCAGCTCAGGAAATGAAGCCAGTTTGACCATTTTTGACTTGTGATGTGATTTTTCACTCCTCTTGATGTAATTAATGAAACATTATGTTATTTTGAAACTTATTTACTTATTCTAGAAGATTCATTCACTAAAAGGTGAAAATTTAATGAATGAATTGGTTTCCTAGCTTATAGAGGCAAGTGTTTTGACTGCCTAGATTCTAGTGCCTTGTTTAGAATTGGTTAAAGAGCTCCTAGGATGATGAGCTCGACCCCTAGAGGCAAGGGAATGGGTTGGCTTCCATATATTATGTATTTTCTTAGTCATTTTCAGGGTTGGACTCTTGGGAATAGCTTGACACTCTATTGTACATATTTTATCTGCATTTTTGGCAAAGGAAGACCAGGGTTTTGCAGCACTATTTGGGATTCATGTGGATTTATGTGTTGATGGGGTGCTTATTTCAGTATTTGTAAGTTGTTTATGTGTATCGTTTTCCTTCTCTTATCTTCTACAATTGAACAAATGAAGTGTTAAGGTAGTATCCATAATCTGCTATGCTCTGTCTTTAAGTTTGTTTGATTTTCCATGTTTTCTACTGTTTATGGAGAATCCTTGAAAGTTTCTTGTTCTCCTTAACCTCTCACCAATATTATCTATCCATTCATTCTCTTTAAATGCATCAAAGCAATCGCCTATCTTGCCCCAAGTAGAGCTCTACAAAAACTGTGCCTCATCCCCACACCCAGAATTGCATTTCCGTTGAATTCAACAAAACTTCAAAAAATCAATTTCAAACTCTTTGTACCTCATACCTAACCTAAAATTAGTTATCAATTCATTCATCTCAACCTCATTGATTACCTATTGCTGAGATTGATTGGGAGAGAGCCCTCTCCTGTCCTCGTAGGGCTAGCTACGAGGCTGAGCATGGTTTGATGTAGCCTCGAGTTTTACCTTATTTCAGCCTAAGGTAGATTTAAGCGCTAACATAGTGGCGACTCCACTGGGGAAGAACTAGTTTTATTGTTAGTGTTATTTGATTTATAGCTACAGACAGAGTTTGAAGTCACGCCAGGTAGCTTTCGAACTGCATATTGCTCTGCAAGTTCATAGTAGATAAACGTTGCTTCAGTCGATCTCTGGTCTAGCTTGTAATCGTAATACTTAACTTATAAATTGCCCCAGTACATGTATCAAGCTCAGATCTGATTGTTGATGGTGGACAACGATCAGACATAAGAATGCTGAAAACATTCACCTGGCAACTTCACTCACTGAAAACTCTAGAGATCAATGCTTCATGGTGACCCCACTGCTGATGGACCTGATTGCAAGAAGATATGCTCCCATGAGCCGAGACCACATCCCAGGTTTTCCAAATAAGATGCCCAAGGTGGATTGGCTTCAGAATTGCCTATGTTTAGAAATGAGGAAGGTAATGACGCTGCTCTTCATCTAGTGAAATTTTACATTCATGTGAATAAATTTAATATCAATTTTCCTGAAGACTGTTTGATGAAAATGTTTATGGCTACTCTGGAAGATGAAGCTCAATCCTAGTATGAAAGTTTTCCATCTTCTTCCATTTATTGTTTAAGGGATTTTCACACCATGTTCTTTGAAAATTATAAAGAATCATATCCATCCTTGATTTTAGTTCAGAACTGTTGTAGCCATGTACATAATTTCATTGAAGATCTAGAGAATTTTTACAGTGATAATCATTTCATGGACGGAGAAATCATGGAAGCTCTGTATGAGAATCCATTTCAGCAACATGGAGAGAACCTAGAGGATACCCATCAAGATGATCAGGAAATTTTGCAACAAAATCAAGCTCAGCAAGTTGAAGATGGCCACATGGCTGAAAATGATGAAAGGGAGAATGTTATTTCAGATCTGCCCACAGAAGAAGACAGCATCCCAAGAACTCAGGTTTCAATTGTAGATTTTGATAATGACGAGTCAGCTGTTTTAGATCCGGATTCAGATTGTAATGACCAAGCATACCTTGTACTGAATGCTGAAAATGAGGGTTTTGCTGACAGAGGTTTTTCAAATGTTCTCATGCCATCAGAACAAAGCCTTCATAAACAGGTAATCTAGTCATTTAATGAAAAGAAAGATGGGATGTTCATTCAAGTAAGTGAAATAATTCCTCTGGATGAATTTATGGTAGATGCTAGAAATGTCATGTTTGGGTATCAAGAATCAGTTGAAGTTTCTTTTCTCATGATTGATGAATGTAATAAAAATCTGGCTGTCCTATCATATGAAAATGACCTATCATATTTTTAGACGGTAGAAGATCAAAACATACAGGATTACCTTTCAGATTCTTCATATGTTTCATGTGTTGAAATGTTTTTACAAGAGGAGATTTGCTCATCTACCTGTTCAGAGTTTTTTGAAGTCTAGGAGCATATTGTTATTGAAGTACATGATGAAGACAAATCAGAAGCAAGAGAAAAAGACATCTTGTTGTTTCAGCAAGAGGTAAATCTTCACGTTTTTCAAGATCCTCTGGCAAGTTTGTTGCAGGCATCACTGAAGGTGTTTATTGCAGTGTTCAGTGACGAAGGAGACCATGGTCAACTATGTCTTTGGATGCCCAACGATAGGTTTGTACTATTGACCAGAAGATCTCATAGGAAGAATAAGTCAAGAAGCCATCTTCTTGATTGGTTGCATTGGCATTTTGATATAGTTTGAGGATATATTGTTTTGTAAAGAAACGCAGGTGGCCAGGTGCTGCCACCAAGCTTTGAGTTTTAAGTTTCAGGTCTTAGTATTTGTTTTAATACAGTTTGTCGAGTTAGTTTTTCCGTCATTCAGATTTACAATTAAGTCGGTTTGAGTCCATGTTTCAGTCAAAAAATGAGTCAGAAGTCTCATGTTGTCTGTTGAAATAATGACTCCATTGCCCAATGGACGGAGGCAATGTCTGCTCTCCCAAAGCTCTGCGGTTCTTGGCACCTCCAAGGAGCTTCCATCCCCATTGGAGCCAATGTTAGTGCCAATCTTTCCAGCCTTCCTCCAGTGATCAAATATGCTCTTACAAAGTGGTCTCAGAGTGTCAATGTCAAATTTTGTCATTTCAGGGAGTCTTCAAGCAAAATTTGGTCACTAGGCATTAGGTCTAGGGTTTGTTTTCACTCTTTTCAAATTTGTCCAAACGTCGGTCCATGTCACCATTTAGCTAAGTCTATCATCATGCAGAAGGTTGTTATCATCGTGTCAGGTTTCATTGGGTCATTTTACACCTTGTTCATGCCTCAGTTGCGCCTAGGCAAGGTTCATTTCCCTCTCCTAGGGTTTTGAAGGAAATTTCTCTTGAATGATCAAATCATTAGCAAAACTTGTATCCAGATGTTTATACAGCTTCCCCTATCCTTCATGTACCTTATTAAACACTTTCCATCACTGAGATCCCCCAAATTCCTCATTTTTGCACAAACCGTAGTTTCTTGCCACCACTTGGCAATTTTCTAGGCTAAGCCCGTGTTTTTCCCTTTTGGACCTTTTCCCCTCACTCGATCTCTAAGATTCCCATTTCCCCTACTTCCTGACATCCTTCCCTACTTCCCAAAATTTCCCCAAGAATTTAGAAGCCCCTTATCCCCTTCATTTCGCTTCATTTCGACAAAATCCCTTGTTTCACACATCGGGATAAGTTTCACTCAAAACATGTTTTAGAGCAATAAAAGATGCATTTTGGAAAACTAAGAGAGATTTTTCTCAAAAACAGGCACAAGAAGAAAAACCTCCCTCACTTTTTACACAGGTATCATGGTTTTAGAGAAATTTCAAAAATACCATTGTCTCAGTAGAATTGAATGCACCTCTGAAGTGACCTTGGGAAAATCAAGATTTCTCCTAGCATGGTTGGCCAAATGACTTTCTTGATAAGTCAAAGGATAACTAGATACAAATATATTTCCAACGAGCTAACATGAGCTCAATTTGGAGTTGAGGAAGGCATTCAAAAGTTGACTGCAACAACACTCTACCTTGAGGCAGCCTCATTTGGCACATTTTGACAAGGCAAATGAGCTCCAAATTGCAAAATTTAAGTTGAGTTGGAAAGTAGAATCAAAGCCCTTTCCAACGCGCTATCCTGCGCCCAATTTAGACACCGAGAAGGCCTCCAAAAGCCTCCTGCAAAATGCACTATGTAGCTGGGTGCACGCGACGCATTGGGTAAGGTGCGCGGCGCATCAGGGGCACGCGGCACATCAGGCACAAAAACGCAGTGTAAAAATATGAGCGCACGGTGCATCAGAGGCACACGGCGCGTTGGGTGAGGCGCGCGGTACACTGGGTATTAAGCCCGAAATTTACTTCGAAAGGCATCAAATCGCCTCCTCTCCGTACAAATTTGCAGGTAGGCTCACATCCACCACTTGTGCTTGGCTTTTGAAGATAACTGTAATGGGTTCATGAAAATTTTGCCGTGGATATCCAAGTTTGGAGCCCTCCTTTTGTCAATATAAAAAGTGTTGTAGGGTTTGAAAACAGTGTGTTACCAAGGCTATATTCTTCCTCATTTCCCTTTGGCATATTTGGTACTTGAAGACAAAGACATCAAGCCTTCATTCCTCATTTTCAACAAATCAAACATACACTTGGCATAGACTTTCAATACCATGGAGGTGGGCACCAATACATCATATGACCAAGACAACGACTCTACAACATAATTGGATGCACCGGGAGGGCACTAAAATGTTGAAAAGGGAGGATAGACTCAGAATCTTGGCCGAAGCCTCTTTGGCTCAGCATATCACTTGATGATGCACCTTCAACCCAAATTTCAAAGAATTTGGAGAAAATTTTGTCATTTTGAAATTTTTGGCTTGCAAAACAGATTTTTCAGCTCAATGCGTAGCGCGCCGCGCGCGACCCATAAGATTGGGAGGTCCAAATCACAAATGGCTTGTAGTTTTGGATTTTTCATGATGAATTATACATGCTCAACTATTGCCAAAGCATTTCATTGAGCTTTGGGTGACCAAAAGGCTCAAAAACACCATGAAAATCACCTTTCTGCTACCTTTTGCACCAGCAGGAAGTACTTCCGGGAGAATGCACTGTTGGAGGGTCAAATGGACACCAAATTGGAAAATTCCACTTGGGTTGGAAGGTAGACATCTAGGGATTTCTAGCAAGCCAACTGGAGCTCAATTTGGATGTTGGGATGTGCCACAAAAATAGGTGGAAAGGCGCGCAGCACACAGGGTTTTTTGGCACAATTTTCATCTTCAGCTCAGGAAATGAAGCCAATTTGACCAGTTTTGACTTGTGATGTGATTTTTCACTCCTCTTGATGTAATTAATGAAACATTATGTTATTTTGACACTTATTTAATTATTCTAGAAGATTCATTCACTAAAAGGTGAAAATTTAATGAATGAATTGGTTTCCTAGCTTATAGAGGCAAGTTGTTTTGACTGCCTAGATTTTAGTGCTTTGTTTAGAATTGGTTGAAATAGCTCATAGGATGATGAGCTCGACCCCTAGAGGTAAGGGAATGGGTTGGCTTGCCTATATTATGTATTTTCTTAGTCGTTTTCAGGGTTGTACTCTTGGGAATAGCTTGACACTCTATTGTACATATTTTATCTGCATTTTTGGCAATGGAAGACTAGGGTTTTGCAACACTATTTGGGATTCATGTGGATTTATGTGTTGATGGTGTGCTTCTTTCAGTATTTTTAGGTTTTTTATGTGTATCGTTTTCCTTCTCTTATCTTCTACAATTGAACAAATGAAGTGTTAAGGTAGAATCCATAATCTGCTATGCTCTTCCTTTAAGTTTGTTTGATTTTCCATGTTTTTATCTGTTTATGGATAATCCTTGAAAGTTTCTTGCTCTCCTTAACCTCTCAATAGTCTTATATATCCATTCATTCTCTTTAAATGCATTAAAACAATCACCTATCTTGCCCCAAGTAGACCTCTGCAAAAACTGTGCCTCATCCCCGCACCCAAAACAAAACTTCAAAAAATCAATTTCAAACTCTTTGTACTTCATACCTAGCCTAAAATTAGTTATCAATTCAGTCATCTCAACCTCATTGATTACCTATTGCCAAGATTGACTGGGAGAGAGCCCTCTCCTGTCCTCGTAGGGCTAGCTACGAGGCTGAGTGTGGTTTGATGTAGCCTTGAGTTTTACCTTATTTCAGTCTAAGGTAGATTTGAGCGCTAACATAGTGGCAACTCCACTGGGGGAATAACTGGTTTGCTTGTTAGTGTTATTTGATTTATAGTTAGAGACAGAGTCTAAAGTCACGCCAGGTAGCTTTCGAACTTCACATTGCTCTGCAAGTGCATAGTAGATAAACGGTGCTTCAGTCGATCTCCGGTCTAGCTTGTAATCGTAACACTTAACTTATAAATTGCCCCAGTACATGTATCAAGTTCAGATTTGATTGTTGATGGTGGACAACGATCATAAATAAGAAGGCTGAAAACATCCACCTGGCAACTTCACTCACTGAAAACTACAGAAATCAATGCTTCATGGCAACCTCACTGCTGATGGACCGGATTGCAAGAAGATATGCTCCCATGAGACGAGACCACATCCCAGGTTTTCCAAATAAGATGCCCAAGGTGGATTGGCTTCAGAATTTGCCTATGTTTAGAAATGAGGAAGGTAATGACGCTGCTCTTCATCTGGTGAAATTTCACATTCATGTGCATAAATTTAAGATCAATTTTCCTGAAGACTGTTTGATGAAATTTTTTATGGCTACTCTGGAAGATGAAGCTCGATCCTAGTATGAAAGTTTTCCATCTGATTCCATTTATTGTTTAAGGAATTTTCATACCGTGTTCTTTGAAAAGTATAAAGAATCATATCCATCCTTGATTTTAGTTCAGAGTTGTTGTAGCCATGTACATAATTTCATTGAAGATCTAGAGAATTTTTATGGTGATAATGATTTCATGGACGGAGAAATCATGGAAGCTCTATATGAGAATCCATTTCAGCAACATGAAGATAACCTAGAGGATACCCATCAAGATTATCAAGAAATTTTGCAGCAGAATCAAGCTCAACAGGTTGAAGATGGCCACATGGCTAAAAATGATGAAAGGGAGAATGTTATTTCAAATATGCCCACAGAAGAAGACAACATGCCGAGAACTCAGGTTTCAATTGCAGATTTTGATAATGACCAGTCAACTGTTTTAGATCCGGATTCAGATTGTAATGACCAAGCATGCCTTGTACTGAATCCTGAAAAGGAGGGTTTTGCTGACAGAGGTTTTTCAAATGTTCTCATGCCATCAGAACAGAGCCTTCATAAACAGGTAATATAGTCAATTAATGAAAATAAAGATGGGATCTTCATTCAAGTAAGTGAAATAATTCCTCTGGATGAATTTATGGTAGATGCTAGAAATGTCATGTTTGGGTATCAAGAATCAGCTGAAGTTTCTTTTCTCATGATTGATGAATGTAATGCAAATCTAGCTATCCTATCATATGAACATGACCTATCATATTTTCAGATGGTAGAAGATCAAAACATACAGGATTACCTTTCAGATTCTTCATTTGTTTCATGTGTTGAAATGTTTTTACAAGAGGAGATCTGCTCATCTACCTGTTCAGAGTTTTTTGAAGCCCAGGAGCATATTGTTACTGAAGTACATGATGAAGACAGATCAGAAGCAGGAGAAAAAGACATCTTTTTCTTTCAACAGGAGGTAAATCTTCATGTTTTTCAAGATCCTCTGGCAAGTTTGTTGCAGGCAGCACTGAAGGTGTTTATTGCAGTGTTCAGTGACGAAGGAGACCATGGTCAACTATGTTTTTAGATGCCCAGGGATAGGTTTGTAATGTTGACTAGAAGATCTGATAGGAAGAATTAGTCAAGAAGCCATCTTCTTGATTGGTTTCATTGGCATTTTGATATAGTTTCAGGATATATTGTTTTGTAAAGAAACACAAGTGGCCAGGTGCTGCCACCAAGCTTTGAGTTATAAGTTTCAGGTCTTAGTATTTTTTTTAGTACAGTTTGTTGAGTCAGTTTTTCCGTCATTCAGATTTACAATTAAGTCGGTTTGATTCCATGTTTCAGTCAATAAATGAGTTAGAAGTCTCGTGTTGTCTGTTGAAATAATGACTCCATTACCCAATGGATAGAGGCAATGTCTGCTCTCCCAAAGCTCTGCGGTTCTTGGCACCTCCAAGGAGCTGCCATCCCCATTGGAAGCAATGTTAGTGCCAGTCTTTTTAGCCTTCCTCCAGTGATCAAATATGCTCTTACAAAGTGGTCTCAGAGCGTCAAGGTCAAATTTTGTCATTTCAGGGAGTCTTCAAGCAAAATTTGGTCACTAGGCATTAGGTCTAGGGTTTGTTTTCACTCTTTTCAAAATTGTCCAAATGTCGGTCCATGTCACCATTTAGCTGTGTCTATAATCATTCAGAAGGTTTTTATCATCATATCAGGTTCCATTGGGTCATTTTACACCTTGTTCATGCCTCAGTTGCACCTAGGCATGGTTCATTTCCCTCTCCTAGGGTTTTGAAGGAAATTTCTCTTGAATGGTCAAATCATTAGAAAAACTTGTATCCAGATGTTTATACACCTTCCCCTCTCCTTCATGTACCTTATTAAACACTTCCCATCACTTAGATCCCCTAAATTCCTCATTTTTGCACAAACCCTAGTTTCTTGCCACAACTTGGCAATTTTCTAGGTTAGGACTGTGTTTTTCCCTTTTGGACTTCTTCCCCTCACTCGATCTCTGAGATTCCACTTTCCCTTGCTTCCTAACAACCCTCCCTACTTCCCAAAATTTCCCCAAGATGTTAGAAGCCCCTTTTCCCTTTCATTTCGCTTCATTTCGACAAAATCCCTTGTTTCACACATTGGGATAAGTTTCACTCAAAAGATGTTTCAAAGCAATAAAAGATGAATTTTGGAAACTGGAGAGAGGTTTTTGTCCACAACATGCCATAGAAAAAAAACCTCCCTCACGTTTTACACAGGTATCATGGTTTTAGAGAAATATCAAAATATCGTTGCCTTAGGAGAATTGAATGCACCTCTGAAGTGACCTTGGGAAAATCAAGATTTCTCCTAGTATCGTTGGCCAAATGACTTTTTTGATCAGTCAAATGATAACTAGACACAAATAGCTTTCCAATGTGCTATCATGCGCTCAATTTGGAGTTGAGGAAGGCATTCAAAAGTTGACTGCAACAGCACTCTTCCTTGAGGCAGCCTCATTTGGCACATTTTGACCAGTCTTGGGAGATTTGACTTTTGACAAGGCAAATGAACTCCAAATTGAAAATTTTCAGTTGGGTTGGAAATTAGACACAAAGACATTTCTAGGGAGCTATCTTGCGCCCAATTTCAACACCGCGAAGGCCTCCAAAAGCCTCCTGCAAAATTCACTATGTAGCTGGGTGCGCGCAACGCATTGGGTAAGGCGCGCGATGCATGAGGGGCGCATGGTGCATCAGGCACAAAACGCAGTGTAAAAATACATGTGCGAGGTGCATCATAGGTGCGTGATGTGTTGGGTGAGGCACGCGGCGCATTGGGTATTAAGCCCAAAATTTTCTTGGAAAGGCATCAAATCGCCTCCTCTTCATACAAATTTCCAGGTAGGCTCACATCCACCACTTGTGCTTGGCTTTTGAAGATAACTGTAATGGGTTCATGAAAAGTTTGCCATGGATATCCAAGTTTGAAGCCCTCCTTTTGTCAATATAAAAAGTGTTGTAGGGTTTCAAAACAGTGCGTTACCAAGGTTGTATTCTTCCTCATTTCCCTTTGGCATATTTTGCACTTGAAGACAAAGACATCAAGCCTTCGTTCCTCATTTTCAACAAATCAAACATACACTTGGCATAGACTTTCAGTACCATGGAGGTGGGCACCAATACATCATATGACCAAGACAACGACTCTACAACAGAATTGGATGCATCGGGAGGGCACTAAATTGTCGAAAAGGTAGGATAGACTCTGAAGCTTGGTTGAAGCCTCTTGGCTGAGCATGTCACTAATGAGGCACCTTCAGCCCAAATTTCAAATAATTTGGAGTAAAGTTTGTCATTTTGAAATTTTTGGCTTGCAAAACAAATTTTTGAGCTCAACGCGTAGCACGTCGCGCGCAACCCATAAGATTGGGAGGTCCAAATCACAAATGGCTTGTAGTTTTGGATTTTTCATGATGAATTATACATGCTCAGCTATTGCCAAAGCATTTCATTGAGTTCTGGGTGACTAAAAGGCTCAAAAACACCATGAAAATCACCTTTGTGCCACCTTTTGCACCAGCAGGAAGTACTTCTGGAAGAATGCACTTTTGGAGTGTCAAATGGACACCAAATTGGAAAATTCCACTTGGTTTGGAAAGTAGACATCTAGGGCTTTCCAACAAGCCAACTTGAGCTCAATTTGGATGCCCGGACATGCCCCAAAAATAGGTGGAAATGCGCATGGCGTACAGGGTTTTTTGGCACAATTTTCATCTTCAGCTCAGGAAATGAAGCCAGTTTGACCAGTTTTGACTTGTGATGTGATTTTTCACTCCTCTTGATGTAATTAATGAAACATTATGATTATTTTGACACTTATTTACTTATTCTAGAAGATTCATTCACTAAAAGGTGAAAATTTAATGAATGAATTGGTTTCCTAGCTTATAGAGGCAAGTTGTTTTGACTGCCTAGATTGTAGTGCTTTATTTAGAATTGGTTGAAACAACTCCTAGGATGATGAGCTCGACCCCTAGAGGTAAGGGAATGGGTTGGCTTGCCTATATTATGTATTTTTTTAGTCATTTTCAGGGTTGGACTCTTGGGAATAGCTTGACACTCTATTGTACATATTTTATCTGCATTTTTGGCAAGGAAGACCAAGGTTTTGCAGCACTATTTGGGATTGATGTGGCTTTATGTGTTGATGGTGTGCTTCTTTCAGTATTTGTAAGTTGTTTATGTGTGTTGTTTTCCTTCTCTTATCTTCTACAATTGAACAAATGAATTGTTAAGGTAGAATCCATAATCTGCTATGCTCTGCCTTTAAGTTTGTTTGATTTTCCATGTTTTCATCTGTTTATGGAGAATCCTTGAAAGTTTCTTGCTCTCCTTAACATCTCGCCATTCTTATCTATCCATTCATTCTCTTTAAATTCATCAAAACAATCGCCTATCTTGCCCCAAGTAGACCTCTGCAAAAATTGTGCCTCATCCCCCCACCCAAAATTGTCTTTCCCTTGAATTCAACAAAACTTCAAAAAATCAATTTCAAACTCTTTATACTTCATATCTAGCCTAAAATTAGTTATCAATTTAGTCATCTCAACCTCTTTGATTACCTATTGCCGAGATTGACTGGGAGAGATCCCTCTCCTGTCCTCGTAGGGCTAGTTCTGAGGCTGAGCGTGGTTTGAGGTAGCCTCGAGTTTTACCTTATTTTAGCCTAAGGTAGATTTGAGCGCTAACACAATGATGGAACATACTCTAGCATCAAGAGAAGATAATATAGGTCCAGCTAATTCTCATAAAGATGGAAGACATAAATAGGGATCATCTTCTAGTCATTAAAAAATGATTTATAAGAATTGATGGGAAATGCAAGGTCAATTTTCGTGAACAAAAACATCTTAACTGCTCATGCACGATCAAGAACTAGATAGAGTCAACATAGAAAAATTCCTACAACTACTAACTATTTGGAAACTGCAGAAAGGATAACAAAGGAGATCTCATGTAGGGATCTTGGAAATAATAGGCTACCAACACCTAATGTTTCTAATGAGATATTGAATATAATATTATCTGAAAGAAGTAACAGTTTACATCATTGGCTAAACAATGGAAGTTCATTTAGTAAACCTCATGAAAATGGAGTCCCCAAAATTGAAGGTGAAAAGGATAATATGATCTCCATGGTAAAATCTCACATGAACTGCACACTGACAAGGGAACATAGGTAAAAGCATATATGTTTTTCCTTCTTTTATGATTTATCTCTACGGAGTTGATTTTACTGGGTGTACACTATATGCATCTCAAAATTTCTCTTTAGGAAATCATATTTTTATTCTTTCCAAGAAAAACTCTCTAGGGAATCCCAATGGATGTTTCCCCACATTCATGGATGGCATCCCTAGTAAACTCATTGGCATTGACTAGTGCACCTCACCCAAGGGATTTGAAATAGGGCACTTGCCAGCACGGAAGTAACCAAATACCCATTAACATTAATGCCATTCGGTTGGGCTAACCCCTTGGGCTCAATAAATCATAATCAACTACACTATTTTCCATATTAACATATTGATCATGTTTAACATTTTGCTAGACTAACCATAACAATCCAAGCATGTTCCTATTTTTATTTTGGTTTCTAGTTCCTTTTTTGGTGTGGTGACAACTTTATATGATTGTATAGATGTTTAATTTTGTCAGAGTATATGTTGAAAAGTAGATGCTCTCTTACATTCTACCTTGTTTGTTATGTATTGATGGATTTCTGTTTCATTAATTGTGAACAAAGAAATGTGTCAGGCATGTATACAGGGATTCTTGTATCACTATTTATAAACTAAACATTGTCCTTAAACAAGAAAAGTAGATCCTTAATGCTACATATTTGCATCTCAAGGAACTTCCAATCCTAATAAATGAGGATATATTGTTTTGTAAAGAAACACAAGTGGCCAGGTGCTGCCACTAAGCTTTGAGTTTTAAGATTCAGGTCTTAGTATTTGTTTTAGTACAGTTTGTCGAGTCAGTTTTTCCGTCATTCAGATTTACAATTAAGTCGGTTTGATTCCATGTTTCAGTCAATAAATGAGTCGGAAGTCTCGTGTTGTCTGTTGAAATAATGACTCCATTGCCCAATGGACAGAGGCAATGTCTGCTCTCTCAAAGCTCTGCGGTTCTTGGCACCTCCAAGGAGATACCATCCCCATTGGAACCAATGTTAGTGCCAGTCTTTTCAGCCTTCCTCCAGTGATCAAATATGCTCTTACAAAGTGGTCTCAGAGTGTCAAGGTCAAATTTTGTCATTTCAGGGAGTCTTCAAGCAAAATTTGGTCACTAGGCATTAGGTCTAGGGTTTGTTTTCACTCTTTTCAAAATTGTCCAAATTTCGGTCCATGTCACCATTCAGCTGCATCTATAATCATTCAAAAGGTTTTTATCATCATGTCAGGTTCCATTGGGTCATTTTACACCTTGTTCATGCCTCAGTTGCACCTAGGCATGGTTCATTTCCCTCTCCTAGGGTTTTGAAGGAAATTTCTCTTGAATGATCAAATCATTAGAAAAACTTGTATCCAGATGTTTATACACCTTCCCCTATCCTTCATGTACCTTATTAAACACTTCCCATCACTGAAATCCCCTAAATTCCTCATTTTTGCACAAACCCTAGTTTCTGGCCACAACTTGGCAATTTTCTAGGTTAGGACTGTGTTTTTCCCTTTTGGACTTCTTCCCCTCACTCGATCTCTGAGGTTCCACTTTCCCCTGCTTCCTAACAACCCTCCCTACTTCCCAAAATTTCCCCAAGATGTTAGAAGCCCCTTATCCCTTTCATTTCGCTTCATTTCGACAAAATCCCTTGTTTCACACATCGGGATAAGTTTCACTCAAAAGATGTTTCAGAGCAATAAAAGATGAATTTTGGAAACCTGAGAGAGGTTTTTGTCCACAACATGCCATAAAAAAAAAACCTTCATCACGTTTTACACAGGCATCATGGTTTTAGAGAAATATCAAAAATATCGTTGCCTCAGGAGAATTGAATGAACCTCAGAAGTGACCTTGGGAAAATCAATATTTCTCCTAGCATCGTTGGCCAAATGACTTTTTTGATGAGTCAAATGATAACTAGACGCAAATAGCTTTCCAATGCGCTATCATGAGCTCAATTTGGAGTTGAGGAAGGAATTCAAAAGTTGACTGCAACAACACTCTTCCTTGAGGCAGCCTCATTTGGCACATTTTGACCAGTCTTGGGAGATTTGACTTTTGACAAGGCAAATGAACTCCAAATTGAAAATTTTCAGTTGCGTTGGAAATTAGACGCAAAGAAATTTCTAGGGAGCTATCTTGCACCCAATTTCAACACCGCGAAGGCCTCCAAAAGCCTCCTGTAAAATTCACTATGTAGCTGGGTGCGCGCAACGCATTGGGTAAGGCGCGCGACGCATGAGGGGCGCACGGCGCATTAGGCACAAAAACGCAGTGTAAAAATACATGTGTGCGGTGCATCAGAGGTGCGTGACGCGTTGGGTGAGGCACGCAACGCATTGGGTATTAAGCCCAAATTTTTCTTGGAAAGGCATCAAATCGCCTCCTCTTCATACAAATTTCCAGGTAGGCTCACATCCACCACTTGTTCTTGGCTTTTGAAGATAACTGTAATGGGTTCATGAAAATTTTTCCATGGATATCCAAGTTTGAAGCCCTCCTTTTGTCAATATAAAAAGTGTTGTAGGGTTTCAAAACAGTGTGTTACCAAGGTTGTATTCTTCCTCATTTCCCTTTGGCATATTTCACACTTGAAGACAAAGACATGAAGCCTTCGTTCCTCATTTTCAAAAAATCAAACATACACTTGGCATAGACTTTCAATACCATGGAGGCGGGCACCAATACATCATATGACCAAGACAACGACTCTACAATAGAATTGGATGCATCGGGAGGGCACTAAAATGTTGAAAAGGGAGGATAGACTCTGAATCTTGGTTGAAGCCTCTTTTGCTGAGCATGTCACTAATGAGGCACCTTCAGCCCAAATTTCAAATAATTTGGAGAAAATTTTGTCATTTTGAAATTTTTGGCTTGCAAAACAAATTTTTCAGCTCAACGCGTAGCGCGCCGCGCGCGACCCATAAGATTGGGAGGTCCAAATCACAAATGGCTTGTAGTTTTGGATTTTTCATGATGAATTATACATGCTCAGCTATTGCCAAAGCATTTCATTGAGTTCTGGGTGACCAAAAGGCTCAAAAACACCATGAAAATCACCTTTGTGCCACCCTTTGCACTAGCGGGAAGTACTTCCGGAAGAATGCACTTTTGGAGCGTCAAATGGACACCAAATTGGAAAATTCCACTTGGGTTGGAAAGTAGACATCCAGGGCGTTCCAACAAGCCCACTTGAGCTCAATTTGGATGCCAGGACGTGCCCCAAAAATAGGTGGAAATGCGCATGGCGCACAGGGTTTTTTGGCACAATTTTCATCTTCAGCTCAGGAAATGAAGCCAGTTTGACCAGTTTTGACTTGTGATGTGATTTTTCACTCCTCTTGATGTAATTAATGAAACATTATATTATTTTGAAACTTATTTACTTATTCTAGAATATTCATTCACTAAAAGGTGAAAATTTAATGAATGAATTGGTTTCCTAGCTTATAGAGGCAAGTTGTTTTGACTGCCGTGATTGTAGTGCTTTATTTAGAATTGGTTGAAACAGCTCCTAGGATGATGAGCTCGACCCATAGAGGTAAGGGAATGGGTTGGCTTTCCTATATTATGTATTTTTTTAGTCATTTTCAGGGTTGGACTCTTGGGAATAGCTTGACACTCTATTGTACATATTTTATCTGCATTTTTGGCAAGGAAGACCAAGGTTTTGCAGCACTATTTGGGATTGATGTGGCTTTATATGTTGATGGTGTGCTTCTTTCAGTATTTGTAAGTTGTTTATGTGTATTGTTTTCCTTCTCTTATCTTCTACAATTGAACAAATGAAGTGTTAAGGTAGAATCCATAATCTTCTATGCTCTGCCTTTAAGTTTGTTTGATTTTCCATGTTTTCATCTGTTTATGGAGAATCCTTGAAAGTTTCTTGCTCTCCTTAACCTCTCACCAGTCTTATCTATCCATTCATTCTCTTTAAATGCATCAAAACAATCGCCTATCTTGCCCCAAGTAGACCTCTGCAAAAATTGTGCCTCATCCCCACACCCAAAATTGTCTTTCCCTTGAATTCAACAAAACTTCAAAAAATCAATTTCAAACTCTTTGTACTTCATATCTATCCTAAAATTAGTTATCAATTTAGTCATCTCAACCTCTTTGATTACCTATTGCTGAGATTGACTGGGAGAGATCCCTCTCTTGTCCTCGTAGGGCTAGCTACGAGGCTGAGCGTGGTTTGATGTAGCCTCGAGTTTTACCTTATTTCAGCCTAAGGTAGATTTGAGTGCTAACACAATGATGGAACATACTCTAGCATCAAGAGAAGATAATATAGGTCCAGCTAATTCTCATAAAGATGGAAGACATGAATAGGGATCATCTTCTAGTCAGAAAAAAATGATTTATAAGAATTGATGGGAAATGCAAGGTCAATTTTCGTGAACAAAAACATCTTAACTGCTCATGCACGATCAAGAACTAGATAGAGTCAACATAGACAAATTCCTACAACTACTAACTATTTGGAAACTGCAGAAATAATAACAAAGGAGATCTCACGTAGGGATGTTGGAAATAATAGGCTACCAACACCTAATGTTTCTAATGAGATATTGAATATAATATTATCTGAAAGAAGTAACAGTTTACATCATTGGCTAAACAATGGAAGTTAATTTAGTAAACCTCATGAAAATGGAGTCCCCAAAATTGAAGGTGAAAAGGATAATATGATCTACATGGTAAAATCTCACATGAACTGCACACTGACAAGGGAACATAGGTAAAAGCATATATGTTTTTCCTTCTTTTATGATTTGTCTCTACGGAGTTGATTTTACTGGGTGTACACTATATGCATCTCAAAATTTCTCTTTAGGAAATCATATTTTTATTCTTTCCAAGAAAAACTCTCTAGGGAATCCCAATGGATGTTTCCCCACATTCATGGATGGCATCCCTAGTAAACTCATTGGCATTGACTAGTGCACCTCACCCAAGGGATTTGAAATAGGGCACTTGCCATCACAGAAGTAACCAAATACCCATTAACATTAATGCCATTCGGTTGGGCTAACCCCTTGGGCTAAATAAATCATAATCAACTACACTATTTTCCATATTAACATATTGATCATGTTTAACATTTTGCTAGAGTAACCATAACAATCCAAGCATGTTCCTATTTTTATTTGGTTTCTAGTTCCTTTTTTGGTGTGGTGACAACTTTATATGATTGTATAGATGTTTAATTTTGTCAGAGTATATGTTGAAAAGTAGATGCTCTCTTACATTCTACCTTGTTTGTTATGTATTGATGGAATTCAGTTTCATTAATTGTGAACAAAGAAATTTGTCAGGCATGTATACAAGGATTCTTGTATCACTATTTATAAACTAAACATTGTTCTTAAACAAGCAAAGTAGATCCTTAATGCTACATATTTGCATCTCAAGGAACTTCCAATCCTAATAAATGAGGTGAAATTTAAATATTTCCAGAATCCAAATATCAGGTTTTTTGAATTCTCTCATATATGGTCCTGGAAAAGCGAAGTGAAATTTAATTATTTCCAAATCTTAAGTTTTGTGAATTCACAAATATTTGGTGTTGGAATCTTTTGAGAAGACGGGGAGAATTTCTTTTAATTGTATTCTAAATTTCCAAAAATAATACTAAATTTCTCCCTAACTAAAATACTCCCTAAAATGGCTTTGGGATTGAAAATTTTGTAAATAATTTTAGGGAAAAATCACAAAATACTTTTTCCAGTTTAGAGTTTTATAGCACTAGGTACTCAAACAGTCTTCTATTTTCTATTGCAAATGTCTGATAGAGTCTGCCCAAAAACTTGTTTTTCTAGGTTGTCATTGATGTCAATATAGCAGTGTTTTTGATGGCAAATTATTTGATACAATGATTTCCCATTGATGCCCATTGATCATAATGCTTATAGTGATGAAAGTTTTATATATGATGATATAATGACGTGGGAGGTCAATTGAATAGAAATTGGATAGAAAATGATGCAGAAGGTCGATTGAACAATAATTGACCAACAAATTATGCAAGCAATCGATTGAACAATAATTGAACAGCAAATGACGCAGGAGGTCGATTGAACAACAATTGATGTAGGAGGTCAATTGACTTCTATTGACCAGCAATTGAACAGGAGCAATTGAATAGCGATAATAGAGGAGTAAAGAAGCAAAGAGGAACACATCGGCGGAGGTGCATAAACAGTGTTAATGGAGGAGTTAATAGTAATATCACACGAAATACTGGAGAAATATCATAGCAGTTAACATATCGGAGGAGTATTTTAGAGTATCAGAGTTAACATATCGGAAAATCAGGGGTAGGAAAGTATGGACTTCCTTGATCATGGCTGAAGTCTCACAATCAATCCTAGTTGTCAATATCATAGTCAACCCTTAGATCACGGTCAACTGCAGGGGTTAAGGCTGGTTTTAATCCTTGTGCCAGTCAAAGTCCCATAAACTATCGATTGAGATAACATTGTGGACCCACTGCCCCATTATAATACATCTTAAAGAAATATTGCATCTACAATACCCGAAGTGTTTAAATCCTTGTCATGTTAAAACCTCTGATCGCGATATTATTACGGACCCGATTACTCCATTATAACGTGCCCTATTATAATACCGAATCCATTGTGTCAGAACTTTCATATCGCAATTCATAAATAGATGCCATAGTAAAAATTGAAATTGTGATATTATGGTGGGCCCGACTACACCACTATGACATAGCTTATTAGAATATCTCATCCATCGCATATCGCAAGTCTTGAAGAAATGTAACGATCGTAAACTGCTGATTGCGATTAAGGTGATGACATGGCACGTGGGATCTCCATATGGGTAACGTATCTCATGTATCTATCACAGAGAAGAGGTAATAGATCATGAAATTGAAGGAACAGAGGAAGTCGGAGGGTCAAGCAAACGAAAGAAGAAGTTGAAATGTCAATAAAATAAAGGTTTGGCAGACGATTAAGGTAAAAAAGAAGCTAAAGATCGAGAGAGAGAGGTGAGTAAGAGGACGAAAGTAAGTCATAGGTTTAGCAGGGTTGGGAGCATAGAATAACTACCAAACATATCTAGACAATATACAGCAGAAGGATTGGTGTCCTTGGAGTTGGTGCTCCTAAATCCAAGGTTGGTGCCTTAACAAGATAGAGTTGGTGCCCTGGAGTTTGGAGCCTCACAAAAAGTCCAAGTTTGTGCTTGGAAATTGGTTGAAGCCCTATATACATTACACTTGATTTATTGTAAATATTATATTAATAAAATCATTTATTCCTGTTGTTCATTTTTTGTTCTAAATATAAATTATTTAACCGATAAAAATAACAATTGAAAAGGAATACTCATTTACCCCTCCCCCCCCCCCCGCCCCCAATATTTCCAACAATTTATATCAGAGCCAACTTCTACATATCAGCCTAATAGCTAGAAGAAGGATTCTTAGTAACAATGAGAAATCAAGAAGTGTGAGGAAGACCTCCTCTGTTCGATGGCACAAATTTTGGTTTTTTGAAAAAGGGAATGTGCTACAACTTAATGTCCCTTGGACCTAAAGTTTGGCATTCGGTTTTAAATGAATACAAAACTCCTTCCACTCTTCCAATAGATCAAGAAAAAAGGAAAGCTTACATTGAAAATGCAAAAGCATTAAATTCCATCACTTGTGGAATCACTGATTTTAAATTTACAATAGTCATGAATTGTGACTCGGCTAAAGAAGTATGGGATAAGATAGTTAGCTTATATGATGGGGACTCCAAAATTAATAAAGCAAAGCTTCAAACTCATAGAAGGAAACTTGAAAGTATGAAAATGGATGATGAAGAAGATATTGCATCAAACTTTCTCCGAGTAGCTGAAGTGGTCAACTCTCTTAAAGGATTGGAGGAAAACATTAAAGAAAGCACTATTGTTCAAAAGGTCTTAAGATCTCTCCCAGACATATTTGACTCCAAAGTAAGTGCTATAGAAGAAATGAAGGACCTAGATACTCTCAAGATGGATGAACTTCATGGAATCCTCATTGCCTATGAGATGAGAAAAGGAATCCCAAGTTCCAAAGATGTAGCATTCAAGGCCTCAAAATAAAAAAAGGGGAAGAATGGAACACCAGTAGGATGAATTCGAAGTTGAATCCGAATTAGTGCAATTTGTATGAAAACTAAAGAAAGGATCCAAGCTAAAAGGTAAGTACCCTCTTATTTGTTTCAAATGTGGAAGAATAGGTCATTATGCTACAAAATGTCCTCATAAGCATGATAGTGATGGTGAGGAAAATTCTAAAAGGATGGTATACAAAATGAAAGGGTTCAATAAGAAGAATTTCTTCTCTAAGCAAGATTATTCTATTGAAGGTGAATTTGCAGTCATCAAAAAGAAATCAACTAATTAGTTCCCTCACCGCAAAGGAGGTAACAAAGAATCAGATGAAGAAAATTTCTGTGTTGGAAGCCAAGAAGTATTATTCATGGCATTCACAAACTATGATGATTCAGGTCTAGAAGGAAATGTAGATGAATTTTTAATAAGTGAGATTGAAGAAAATGAGAAATTACGAAATAAAATCATCTTTCTCAAGGTAGAAAACGAGGAAACAAAAAGAAGGGAAGACCTCTTGGAAAATAAGCTAAAAGAAAAAGAAGAAATTTGTGAAGAACGTGAAGCCAAAATAGTATCTCTGAGGAAGTAATTGGAGCAAGTCAAAAAGGGTTTGGAAAGCTCTAAAATACTTGACTCTACGCTAAATAATCAAAAACCTCAACCTGACAAATCTGGGATAGGTTTTAAAGGAGAATCATCAAGTACTATGAATAATGCGAAAAGCTATGCTGACATAATTTCTAGCAACCCAAAATAAGAAAGATTATTTCATCAAAGGCCCATCTCAAATCCAAAGAATGAAAAGAGAGTAACTCCAAGGAAGAATGTTGATTCAAATCATGGCTATTACAATAGGTACTTTTCTTTATTTTTTGATGACTATACTAGAATGATGTGGGTATATTTCATAGAATATAAATCTGAAGCATTTCAAAGTTTTAAGAATCTTAAAGCTTTTGTAGAAAATGAAAAGGATTCTAAGATTAAATGTCTTAGAATGGATAGAGGGGGAGAATTCACATCAAAAGAATTTGATGAATTTTGTAAAGTACATGGAATTTAAAGAGAACTCTCTGCTGCTAGAACACCCAAGCAAAATGGGGTAGTTGAAAGAAGAAACTGAATAGTTCAAGAAATGGTGAGAATAATGTTAATAACAGTTGACTTGCAGCCAAAATATTTATGGAGAGAATCAGTCAAGACAACTGTTTTTACCTTGAATCGAACTCAACTAAGACCAAATAATGAGAAGACTCCTTATGAATTATGGAAAGGAAGACTTTCTTCAATAAAATACTTCAAGATTTTTGGAAACAAGTGCTTCATAAAAATCAATGATGGCTCACCACAAAAATTTGATTCTCGGGTTGACAAAGGGATATTCCTTGGATATTCTACAAGGAGAAAAGCTTACAAGTGCTACAATAATAGACTACGGAAAATAGTGGAAAGAATTGATGTAAAGATTGTTGAAGACCTTCTAGAAAAAGAAATTGAAGATCATGAAGTTGACCCTCTCATTGAAGAAGAACCTGAAAAAGAGGAAAAGGATCAAGAAAACACAAGAAAAAAGAACCATCTCAAACCCCTTCAAAGACGAAGTTTCTCCAAAAGCATCTCACCCAGAAGAGAAGATTATTGGCAATACAGATGAAGGGATACAAACCTGAAGAAGGATGACAAGTACACAAAAGAAAAATGGTGTTTCTTATCCATGGTAGAACCAGAAACATTTATTCAAGCAAGTAGGGATCCTCATTGGGTAAAATCCATGGAAGAAGAAATGTCTCAAATCGAGAAGAATGAGACATGGGAGCTGGTAGCTCGTCCAAAGGATAAAAATATAATTGGAACCAAGTGGATGTTCAAAAACAAAATGAATGAAGATGGACAAATCATTAGAAATAAGGAAAGGCTTGTTTGTAAAGGTTATTCATAAATTGAACGAATTGACTTTGAAGAAACTTTTGCAACAGTAGCTCGTGTGGAAGCTATAAGGATGTTCTTGGAATTTTATTGCTCAAAACAATTTAAAATCTATCAAATGGATGTAAAATTAGCATTTCTGAATGGGAAACTCAAGGAAGAAGTCTACATGGAGAAACCAAAAGGGTTTAATCTAGCAGAAGGAAAAGACTTTGTTTGTAAGTCGGAAAAAGGCATTATATGGGTTGAAACAAGCTCCTAGAGCTTCGCACGGAAGATTGGATCACTATCTACAATAACAAGGCTTCAAGAAAGAGGTGGCAGGAAGTAATCTCTACATAAAGATAGATGAGGATAAGTTACTAGTCACACTTGTCTATGTTGATGATCTGATTTTTGCTAGTAATAATGATGACATGCGCCATGAGTTTGCTCAAAATATGTCAAAAGAGTTCAAGATGTCGATGATAGGAGAGTTATCTTACTTCCTTGGACTACAAGTATCTCAAGCCATGGCAGGCATGTTCATATCTCAAGCCAAATGTCTTAAAGACATGATTAAAATATATGGAATGGAAAAATGTGCACCCATGAGCACACCTATGACCACAGATTGAAAATTAAGCAAAGATGATGACTCTGCTCCAGTAGATGCAACTCATTACAGGTCCATAATTAGAGCCCTTCTATACTTAACTGCTAAAAGACCCAACATTATGCAAGCAATAGGAATGGTGGGAAGATTTCAATTAGCTCCAAAACAATGCCATTTGTTGGTTGTAAAATGAATTCTCAGATACTTGAAAGGAACTCCTTATTTCAGTCTTTGGTACCCTAAGTGCTCAACTCTTACTGTGACTTCATACACCAATGTTGATTGGGCCGAAAGTGTTGATGATCAGAAAAGTACTAATGGAAATGCATTCTTCCTAGGAGACTGTCTAGTATCTTGGCTCAGCAAAAAACAAACATCCATATCACTATCTACAACTAAAGTCGAGTATATAGCTACCGCATATTATTGTACTCAAATATTATGGATGAAGGAAGCTCTGAAAGATGTCAACATAGGTATAAATCAACCAATCGCCATCTATTGTGATAACACGAGTGCTATCAACCTCAACAAAAATCCAATAATGCACTCAAAGACCAAACATAGACCAATCAAGTATCATTTCCTTCGTGAACAAGTAGCTGAAGAAAACATTATCTTGGAATATATCAATACTAACGAGTAGATAGATGATATTTTCACAAAACCTCTTCCTTGAGAAGCATTTGAACATCTTTGTCAAAAGATGGGGCTTATTTCTTTAGCATCAAATTAAGTTGATTCATAAAGATGTTGCATGATAAGGGGAGCAGTTTGACAGGAGGAGTCCTAGTGCACTCCTTTGCCATTGATGTCAAAGGGGGAGAGAAGAGGAATATTTCCATCAATGAAAAAGGGGGAGATTGTTATTCTAGGTTGTCATTGATGTCAATATAGTAGTGTTTTTGATGTAAAGTTCTTTGATATAATGATTTCCCATTGATTCTCATTGATCATAATGATCATAGTGATGAAAGTTTGATATATGATGATATAATGACACGAGAGGTCGATTGAACAACAATTGAACAAAAAATGATGCAGGAGGTCAATTGAATAGCAATTAAATAACAAATGATGCAGGAGGTCGATTGAATAACAATTGAACAGCAATTGAACAGAAGAAATTGAACAACAATAACAAAGGAGTAAAGAAGCAAAGAGGAACACATCGGTGGAGGTGCATAAATAGTGTTAACAGAGGAGTTAACAGTAATATCATATGAAATATCGAAGAAATATCAGAGGAGTTAACATATCGGAGGAGTATTGCAGAGTATCAGAGGAGTTAACATATCAGAAAAGTGGGGGTAGGAAAGTGCGGACTTCCTTGATCGTGGCTGAAGTCCTGCACTTAATCCTAGCCATTGATCTCATAGTCAACCCTTAGATCACGGTCAACTATGGGGGTTAAGGCAAATTTTAACCCATGTGCCAATCGAAATCCTACAAACTGTTGATTGAGATAACATTGTGGACCCGCTGCACCATTATAATACATCTTAAAGAAATATCGCTTCCGCCATACCCCATGTGTTTAAAGCCTTGCCACGTTAAAACCTCTGATCGTGATATTATTATGGGCTCGATTGCTCCATTATAACACGCCCTATTGTAATATTACATCCGTTGTGTCAAAATTTTCATATCACAATTCAAAAATGGATGTCACAGTAAAAACTACAATTGCAATATTATGGTAGACCCGACTACACCACTACGACATAGCTTATTGGAATATCACATCTGTCATATATCGCAAGTCTTGAAGAAATGTAACGATGGTAAACCACTGATTGTGATTAAGGTGATGACGTGGCATGTGGGATCTCCATATGGGTAACGAGAATCTATCACAAAGAAGGGGTAACAGATCATGAACTTGAAGGAATAGAGGAAGCCAAAAGGTCAAGTGAATGAAAGAAGAAGTTGAAAGGTTGAGAAACCAAAGGTCTTGCAGACGATGAAGGTACAAAAGAAGCCAAAGATTGAGAGAGAGAGAGAGAGAGGTGAGCAGGAGGACAGAAGTAAGTCATAGGTCAAGGAGGATTGGGAGTAGAGAATAACTACCAAACATATCTAGTCATACAGCAGAAGGATTGGTGTCCTTAGAGTTGGTGCTCCTACATCCAAGGTTGGTACCTTGACAAGACAGGGTTGGTGCCCTGGAGGTTGGAGCCTCACAAAAAGTCCAAGTTGGTGCTTGGCAACTGCTTTAACCACTATATACATTGTACTTGATTTATTGTAAAGATTATATTAATAAAATCATATATTCCTATTGTTCATTTTGAGTTCTAAATATAAATTATTTAACTGATAAAAATAACAATTGAAAAGGAGTGCTAATTCACCCCCCCTAGTATTTCCAACAAAACTGATCAAAAAAATAGATAGATGTGTTGGACGGACTAAATAACTTTGAATGAATAATCACTTAACATAGATGATATATTAGGTTGCATAAATATGTAAATTATAAGAATGAATTGAAGAAGAAATCTCAAGGAGATTGATATATTCTTAATTGAGTTGAATGAGGCCGAGAATAGCTTTGGCTAGAGGGTGTTGAAAATGGCATTATTTTTTCTAGTTGGATAGATTTAGAACTGACAAGCAGCAGTTTTCTTGCTTGCATAACTTGGGAATATTTTTGTATCTCAAGTCTCAACCTTATTGAATATTGTGATTTATGCCTTGCAATGTTGAGATATGTTGTGATACCACTTGCTAGTAACCTAAACACTTTGGATGAAAATCTAGTTGTGAATTTTACTTGGAAAAGATATAAGTGCAAATATAGATTAATTGTCCCTTCTGTAGAATTTCCTTGAAATTCGGTTACTGCTTGAAATTGTTGCACCAAGATGATAATAATAATATAATAATAATAATATAATAAAATTATCTCTACCAATTTGCAGTGGAATAGAACAGAAATACAAACACAGTGACACTATAGCGAAAAATAAATAAATAAATAAATAAAAAATCTAGGGAACCCAACTGGGAAAACCCTCTACTAGTTGTAGAAATTTAAAATACTATCCATATTGGAGTTTGAGACACCTTATTCAAGACCAGGTTCATTGATTCTTATTTCTTTCCATATTCATTTTCATAAGCATTAGGATTGTTGTCTGTCAAATCAGAGTAGCTAGAAAGTGTCCCTTTGATTTCAAAAAGCAGACCAGGATCAACTTCATCCAAGAATCCCCTAGAAGACTCATCAGTAGCAAGAAGAAAGGTCTTTTTTAATCTATTTCATCACATGCATCCATCATAATCATTTATTTTTCTTCATTTCTTTCACAGTCATTTTCAATGTTAGATGCAAAAGGTAATTTAGTATGATATAATCCTTAGGTAACCAACCTCAGGCATATTGTTGGTTAATTTATGTTGTTTGAAGTTTATTGAGTTTGAGTTTTATCATGAAACTACTAGAAGTGTACTAGCATGGGTGACTTGATTATCTTGATAACCATGTTATGGTTTGATCTAGTCCTTGAAAGGAACTTATAGTTGATGGTCAAAATTTTACATTCCTTTCATTTTTTTATCTTCACATACAACAAATATCTTATGTTATAGCCTCTAGCTAGATATATATAGTAACTGCCACTCAAAAGTTGGATGCCATCATTTTGGAGCTTGAGCTTACTCAACTTACCTTTCTTTGAGTTGAAAATGTCATTAGATCTCATTATATCATCTATTTGAGAACATGAATCCAATTTACCTTTGTTTCAATTAAAAATGTGACTAGATCTTGTTATATCATCTTCTGTAGACAATGAATCCAATTTCTCAGAGTCCATTTGCTTGAGGTATAATAAATCTACTTTAATTCATTAAAATTACTTTTCATATTATGTTTGCTGATTGTGATTCTGTAGGACACATCTGCATTGGAAAAGGGGCATATTTAATTAAGTGTGGAAGGAGAGGGAAGCTTCAGTTATGTCCTTTCAAACTTTCTAAGGTATGTAATAAAATTTTAAAAGAATTCTCCATAGAATGTTGTGCTTTAACTTTTTCTTTTGATAATGGATTATTTTTGTGATCTCCCCTGTGTCACACACAAACAAAGTCCAAACATACATGGTTTTTTGGGATATGTGGGCAATGGACAGATTTAGGCTAGCCATTTATCTAGAAATTTACATTGTATAAGATCAAGGATTTTCAATTGAATATTTCCTTGTCACTAAATTAGAGTTGAAGAATCAGACTCCTATTTGTCAGGAATATGCCTCACTTTTAAATCAGTTTATTGTTGACGTTGTATAAACCTTCCATGGGAGGGAAAAGAGTGGTCACTACCATTGCTTAATCTTTCTGTGGACCAAGTAAATATTCCAAATGTGTATAAGTTAGTGGCTCCTTGGAGAATCTCAAGAGTGGCGTTATTTCAACAATAAGAAATTCGTCTATTTTTAGTTCTTCATTAGTGCATTGATAGTATATTGTTTATTCCATACAATACCCCAACAGTGTATGATCAAATTACATCTAAGCCTGTCATAATATTTTGACTTACCCACTTTTAGAGGGAAGTGCATGTCAAGCTTGCAAGTCACAATGGTGTCATGCAGAGTTTACCTGGGACAATTTTTGTGGATCTAGGCAGCAAGATACCTGTTGGAATTCAAGAGGAAAAAATACTACAAAGTGGGAAAGAGGTTTCACAGTTAACCTGGCTTTCACATTATGGTTGGAGTCAGTTTGTTGGCAAGATGTTGGATACCCCAACTTCCTTTTTATGACTGAGTGCAAGATTGAATCCTTCGACATATTCCTCGCTTAATTTTCATTAAGTGGTGCGTTTTCTTAGAAGTTCTTCACACCTATAAACTTTACCAGAGTTGTTCTTGAGTCATTGGAGGTGGTTAGCTTTTTGAAGCACACAAGTACAAGAAGACGAGAAATAATATGCCTGACCAATTTGAAGTTATCTCCCTGCAAAAAGGGTGTTCCCTTTCATAAACCTAATGACTCGCTCTAGTTATTTCTAGTGAACAACTTCGGGACTTGCCATGAATCATGAGACAATTCTAACCCCATAACTATAAATTTCTTATTTAAATCTAAACCCACTAGATTAGAATCTACACAAGGAGAACTCCATTCTTGTTTCAAAATAACCTGCAGCGACTTGTACCGTGCTATTTAATATTTTCTATATTTATTCGCATCCTTGGTCTGTGACATAAAGATGCAACAAGATACCTTGCATTTTCTATACTAACACTCCTAAAAAATAATAAAGTATACCCAAATCTATCATTTCAAATGATTTATATAGCTTACCTTTTGGTTTTTCAATTATTGAAGTTGTTACATATATTGATGAGATCTTCTACAACTGATACCATAGTGAAAATATATGTTATACTTTTATCCATGTTTCTCTGAAGGTGTTTCTTCTTTAGTAGAGCAACAATACACGTTAGTTCCATTTAGGGGAGAAGTGTACCCAATAGAAACCTTGGCCTGTGTGCAGATGGGTTGAATGCACATTAGACTCTATCTATTGTTTTGAAGGCACTTCTCCTTCAACAATACTTCATCTCAGTAGATCCTTTCGGTCTACACCTTCAGTAGATGCATGAAACCTTGGGATACATGAGGTAGATTAGAGTTTTCCTATGAGGGTGTAGCAGTGATGAAAGGAGCGCATTGATTTTAGGCATCTTGTGGTTGTTGTATGCAAGCATGGTTTTTTAGTGTTTCCCAAACATAGATAGAACCATATTTAGTATGCTTTTATAGTTTGACTTAGATGCTCACTTTTCTTAACTTAGGCATTTTTCTTAGTTCTGTTTTATGCATAGATTTATCGTTAAGAAAAGTGCACAGTAGAGAAGGGTTCTACATTTTTAGCAAGGGTCACACTTTTAGGTAGGAGGTACTATATTCTAGGAAGCTTTTTCCATGCAAGTTAGGTGCTTTATCTGAGAATCCCAAGAGTGGCGCTATTGTAGCAAGAAGAAATTCGTTTATTTTTAGTTCTTCATTCATGCAGTGATAGTATATTGTTTATTCCATGTAATAACTCAATAGTGTATGATCAAATTATAGTTAAGATTGTCATAATATTTTGACTTACCCTCTTTTAGAGGGAAACTAGAGCGTGTGTCAAGCTTGCACGTCACAATTGTATCATGCAGATTTTACCTGGCATGAGTTCTATGGATCTAAGAAGCAAAATACCTTTCGAAATTCAAGAGGCAAAAATACTAAAATGTGGGAAAGAGGTTTCACAATTAACTTGCCTTTCACATTATGGTTGAGTCAATTTGTTGGAAAGATGCTAGATACCCCAACTTCCTTTTTATGACTGAGTGCAAGATTGAATCCTTCAACATATTCCTCGCTCAATTGTCATTAAACGATGGGTTTTCTCAGAGGTGCTTCATATTTATAAACTTTACCAGAGTTGTTATTGAGTCTTTAGATGTGGTTGTCTTTTCAAAGCGCACATGTACAAGAAGATGAGAAATAATATACCCAACTAATTTCAAGTTGTCTTCCTGCAAATAGGGTGTTCCCTTCCATAAACCTGACGACTCGCTCTGCTTCTTTCTAGTGAACAAATTTGGGACTTTTCATGAATTCTGAGACAATTCCAACCCCACAAATATGAATTTCTTATTTAAAGTTATATCCACTAGATTAGAACCCGCACAAGGAGAATTCCATTCGTGTTTCAAAAGAACCTACAATTGACTTATACCGTGCTATTTAATATTTTATGTATTTCTTCGCATCCTTGGCCTGTGACATAAAGACGCAACATGCTACCTTGAATTTTCTATACTAACACTCCTAAATAATAATAAAGTATGCCCAAATCTATCATTTAAGATGATCTATGCATCTCACCTTTTGATTTTTCAATTATCAAAGTTATTACCTATATTAATGAGATCATCTACAACCAAGTCCATAGTGACAATATCTATTAGAGTTTTATCTGTGTTTCTCTAAAGGTGTTTTTTCTTCAACAACACTACAATACATTGCAATTTCCATTTAGTGGAGAAGTGTACCCAGTAGCAGCCTTGGTCTGTGTGCAAATTGGTTGAATTCACAATAGACTTTATATGTTGTTTTGAAGGTGTTTCTCCTTAAATAGTACTTCATCTCAACAGATCCCTTCAATCTATACCTTCAGTAGATGCATACAACCTTGGGGTACATGCTATAGATTCTAGTTTGTTGTGAGGGTATAGCAACGATGAAAGAATCACATCGATTTTAGGCATATTATGGTTGTTGTATACAAGAATTCTTGTCTAGAGTTTCCCAAACTTATATAAAGCCATATTTAGTATACTTTTATAGTTTGACTTAGATGTTCACTTTTCTTAATTTAAGTGTTTTTCTTGGTATTATTTTATGCATAGATTTATCTTTAAGGAAAGTGCATAGTAGAGAAGGGTTCTATATTTTGAGTAGGGGGCACTGTTCTAAGTAGGAGGTACTCTATTCTAGGGAGCTTCATTCATGCATGTTAGGTGCTTTATCCTAGACAGAGTTCCAAGTCCCTACCTTCTCGACAAAGTCCCTGTCAAACAAGACACTGGTGGACACAGTTCCAAGTCCCTAAATTTTCCAAAACCCACCTGAGCCTAGCTATCTAGCCTAAAATCCTTTACATTCCAGTCATCTCTTGGCTGTGATTTCATATAGAAAGCCCTCTCTAGTTTGGTAGGGCTAGCTACCAAACTAAAATCTTGGTCTGTGGTTACCTCCTTCAATCTCCTCATCAACCTCAGACATTATGGAGGATAACAGAGGGCATGAGAACTAGGGAGTGCCAAGGTGTTCTAGTGAATGTAAGGTTCCAAAGTCATGGAAAAATGTAATGTCGGTTGTGAGGTCATGAGTGCCAAGGTGTGTTAGAGAATGCTATGGCATGCTAACATGTGCCAGATAGTACGAAGACATGTCAAACAAGCTAATATGTGCCAAGTACTAAGGCATTCCAAGATGTACAAGGGTTCCAAGTCCCTATGTCCTCTTCTTCCATATTTTATCCACTTATGACATTTCCTTTGCGATATTTGGTGAATTTTCTAGTTCTAGGTCATTTATAGGTTGTAAATGTCTTTAGAGTTTCACTTCTAATTGAGTATTCAACTGAACATATTGATTCTTTTATATAAAACTATTTTTCCCTCCACCCACTTTTCATAACTTCAATAACCATTAGGTAGAGACCTGCAGCTTTGATGTTGCTTTGCTTGTTTAGTAAAATATTTCCAAGGCCTTAATTTACTGAAAGTTGTAGAATTTACAATTTATGAAGTTTCAAGGTCTAATTTTTAAAATTATAATTCTTTAACGGCTGCTGGCCCAATGGAAGAGCACCTACTTTACGAGCAAGAGGTTGGTGGTTCAATTCCATCGTGTCCTAACATCCATATGAAATGGTGATGATCAATTTTTAGTGACAGAGGCTCTTTTGACCATCACCAATGAGCTTTGGTGACATTTTTCGACCCTCACCAAAAATTAGAAATGGTGACAATCAACAAATGCCATCATATATACACATCAATAGTGACGACCCTCAAAGGTTCATAACCATCAATTGTTGTTGATATGAAATGGTGATGGTCATTGTCCTTCATTATAGTCATTATTCGTGATAGACCTTGAAGGTCACCACAACGCCTATACTTCTAGCAATGTGGCTTTTGCTGACGGTCAACAAATGTCACAATATATATGCAGCAATAGCAATGACCATTAAATATCCATCACAATAAGTCATTGTTGTTCATATGAAATGGTGATGGTCACTATCCGTAATTATAATCAATATTCGTGACGGACCTTGAATGTCACCATAACACCTATACTTTTTGCGATGCCACCTTTGGTGTCATTCAGGTTTTGGTGACCGAGGCTATGGTCTGTCACCATTGCTCATATGCAATGGTGACGGTCACTATCCATCGTTATAAATCATTATTGGTGATGAAATTTGAATGTCTCTACAACACCTATACTTTTAGCAATGCCACCTTTAGTGACATTCAATTTTTGGTGACAGAAGCTATGGTCCATCACTATTGCTCATATGAAATGGTGACGGTTGCTATCTGTCATTATAAATCATTATTAGTGACAGACTTTGTATGTCACTACAACACCTATACTTTTGGCGATGCCACCTTTGGTGATGTTCAGATTTTGGTGACGAATGTTGTTTTGACTGTCACCAATGAGCTTATGGTGGCATTTTTCACCCCTCACCAATGTATTTTTTTCTTGTAGTGTCAGTTAAAACCATGCTGATTGTAGAGACATTTTAGGCCTTATTTCATAGTCCCAAGGTAATGATCCATTGTTTCCTTTGTATGTTGTTAAAGATATTTGTATCAAGTTTCACAAGGAATAGATCCAAGAGCGTGAAACTTCACCGCAAGACTATTTAGAGAAATTTGTTGCTAGTGGTCAACCATTGGATGATCATTTTCCTTTACCTGTTGATTTTTTCCCTGATGATCTCTTAGAAACCTTAAGGACTACTAATGGGAGGGGGGTGAATCAAATGTGTGTATTGTTATATATTTTTAGGAATTTAAGCTTCTCAACTAATTCATTGCTCAACTAACCAACAACACATTAGTAGATAATCATATGAGTAAAGAAATAATGCACAACACAAAAATCACATACATGAGACACAAGGATATCTGGTGGAAACCTTTTCAAGAGAAAAACCACCCTAGTTGCTGTTACGCTACTCTAAATCTCTATTATGTCAAGTGAGTTGTCTTTTACATAGAATTTTGTTTACCACTAGCTAGGACACCCAACCTCAAACAATAGTTAACTTGTCACCATCGATTAGAATATTTTATCCCAAAAATACAGTGCATTGACAACCATCAACTATTCCAACTACTATTGGGAAAAAATGACCATTTCCACAACATTGCTACTAGCACATAATCACTGCTCCAACTTAGCAAGAACCCACTTATTGGAGGCCACTACTTCACAGCTCTGTTCATACCTTTATTTCATTCATTTTCAAACTATATTACCAAGACACTATGCTAAAAAAGAATCAACTTTTCAACATCAAACCCCATCAACAAGATAGTCTCAACATCAACCATATATATAAAAAAAACACCACAAACAACATGTTGTCAACTTCAGAAAATAGTGGCTCCAGCACATACATCAATCCTTCTGCACACTCACTCTTAAAACATCTCTACAACAACAAATAAATCTGAATACAATAATTCAATCATAAATACTAATGTGCAGCGACAAACTCATCAAACCCTGCAATAGCATGAAATGACAATCTGATCTGCAAACTCATCCATGATAAAAACACACGCATCCATATAACTCATAAAATGAAGCTACAATAGATAAATATCCAATAAAAACTCTTGCAACACAAATGCATCAACAACATAAATTTTGATCTGAAACTGCAAATTGATATTCTACTTCAGTACTCTACTACAGGTCTTTGATCTACTAATTCCACTACCATCTACACTCATAAACTGATTTATATTTGCTCACCAATATGGCTGGAGAATTATTCCTCTCTATAAACCTCTCTCACTATTAATCACACTAAACAACCATATCTCACATCCAAAATGAAGTATTTATAAAATGTTGGACGAATTCCACTTTTGGACTAATATCAATGGTGCACAAAGTTGACAATATCCACCCTTAAGAATCACTACTTGTGCACTAAAGGAATACACCCATTGGAGGAATTTTTCAACCACTTAAGACCTTATTCAATTAATTTCAAACATTGTAGGAATTACCAAGTCGAATTTCTCCTTATGTGTGCAAGGGATGCAAAGGAATTTTTATGTAGATCCATAGTTGCACCCATAACGATGGAAAATATCGGTTGAAGCCCTTACAACTGCACATACAAAACTAGAAAATCTCGGTTAAAGGCTTTCAAACACACACGTGAAACTAGTTCCCAATGGTTAGGGGAGAGAATAGGGAAAATCAATAGCCCTTCAACAAAACGCTTTTTTCCAATTGCTTGCACACATTCATCAACTCCTATACACACCTTCAAGACTCTACCAAGCCTTGTGACACCTCTGCAAATAGGTTAAACATCGCAACGAAGTGCCACCACCAAGTTGACTTAGAATCCAACAAGACAAGGCTTGACATGAGTGTTAAAAGGTCCTCTATTCTCCTCAGACACCTACACAAGCTACAACACCTTTGCACAACATTGTAGCACCTCTATACACAGACCCAGTAGGTTAGGACATCGACTAGTCAACTAGGCCAAGAAACTATGCAACAAGTCATGACATGAAGACCTAGTCTGCTAAAATCCTCAGCAAGGATCAACATCTCTAACACTTGTAGTAACATCAACAACTTGTCCAACTACCTCTAGCACCTGTAACAACATCACCAACCTTCAGTTCTTGCACTAGGAAGGCATATCGAACACATCTCTACTCAACCTCTAGTTCTTACACTAGGAAGGAATATCCTAAACTAGGTCATAACCATGTCGACAACAATGCATCTACTAGACCATCACAAGGTTGACATCAATGTATCATGAGGCCGACACAAGGTTGACATCAATGCCAACATAGCTAACTCAATTTCAACACAACCAAATGGAACCAATCAAACATATGCATGACTAAACATCTGCAACACATGCCACAAGGTTGACATTAATTCTAGAACAAACTAGTCGCAACCATACAATCCATAATGCCAACAATCTCCCCCTTTTGCATTGATGGAAACCATACACAATCTTCATACCTTCAATTTCCTCTCACTCCCCCTTTGACATCAATTGAAAATGGTCAACTCCATCTGATAAGTCAACAATAACTATGTAACAAAGGAACATGCACTAGAGCATCTGATCTCTACACGGATGAATAGTAATGCAGGATAAAAAACCAATCATTAAGCAGTATCCTATGAGAAGTGTATCAAACCAATCAACTCTAGCAGGAACATAAATATGTACATGAGCCAACCATAAGCAACATCATTGAGCAACAATATGTAGAATTTACAAGCAACACAAAATACAATATGAAACATTGTGCACATGAGGCACCAACCCATACTCTGCATAGAAGCAAACACATGTTAGTAGCACAATTTGATCAACCAATACATCTACAACAACCACCAAACATATTTGAATGCAACCTCCAATCAGCAACATCAATGGCCAATCACATCCTCTCTTCTAATATAAAGAGTTCAAGAACCCCAAGAATCATAGCATAACATTAGGCACACCATGAACATTGTTATCTCCATCTCATCCAAAAGTTCCTTCTGAGTAAAGAGATGATATGTAAAGCCTATAAGGGAGTGAAATCAACCTACTCCCTAATAATTAATCTCAAAATAATATGTATATCGGGTCCGTGGGAGTGGAAGCTTTGAAATGAAATTAAATTGTTTTAAAGTATTCTAGCTAAGGTTCCAAGGTTTTGATCCATGCTTATAAACCACACATCTCAGATCTCGGATGACCCTCCATCCAAATCCATTGACACATAGCCTCGACTCTAGTGGTATACATGTGATAGAGTTAACGAAGGAGCAAACCCTCGATGTTGAAATGTCAAAGCTCATCCGATGGTCACGATCCATTCCAACACCCAGTGAAGAAGGCATCTGATCCATAGTCTATCCCGCTATAACGGGGTGGGGACCACCCAACAAGCAATCTTCTCCCATTAGCTCGATGATGTTGAAGGTATCAGGAATCCCATAAAAGGTAAAAGGTAATTTCTAAGGTCATGGATAGCTTTTCCTTGCACATGAGCCCATCCTCTGTCACCTCTGACAAATCCCTGATCTTCATGTGTCTCCCAATGCCTCAATTCGTCCTCCGCCACCTGAGAAATTATCACTATCCTTTGCATAAACTCCCTAAACCCTAAAACTATCACACGGCAGTGATCTTTCAGTCCCAGTCAAAGAAACCCTTGCTTAGACTATAGCACATGATCCACCTCTCTACAAACTCCCAAAGGTCAAGGACACCTTCCAAACTCGCTTTCAGTCCTCCCTGTGAGCTCTGGGTAACCTAATACCTCGACCTCATTGTTTGTTACTTTTGTTTTATTCATAGGTGTTATAGACATTTTTGGGCACTTCAACCCCAATCACAAATGTCCATAAATTGAGGGCTCTTAAGTCCCTAAAAGGGTTGCTTCATTGCCTAAACAAACAAGGTCAACTGATTAAATCATCTCCCAGAAGTTCTCCACTGAAAACTGCTCATAAATGGTCAAAACTGGACCATACTGAAAGCTCCATGCAGAGGGTGCAATTCATATCACCTTCCCAATGTACAGGGTGTGATGCATACCGTTTTGCTCCTCTGTAGGGTGCGATGGTCAGGAATGGACAAATGGCAAGGACCAAAATACAAGGTGGAAGATCATGGAATCTTCCAGAAGCTTCCCCTCTGACACTTGCCACTCCATTTTCGATCATGGATGAGTAAGAGAGCTTTATTCTCCAAGTGGAAGAAGGAACTATCAGAGAGAAGACACTAATCAAGACCCCAAAAGATGACTCACCTCTCTGTAATCATCTATATATGGATCCCTCATCACAGAGATCCAGGGGCTGGAATTTTGTAATCTATAGAGAAGTGTTGTTGGTATTCTTGTGTACATTAACAGTGTTGGGTGATTTTGCTTTGTTTGAGGTGAAAGAAGGGCTTCTTAGCTGGAGGATGATGCTGGGTCAGAGCTGCTCATGGTTGTAATCCTCTTTCTACTTTTTATCTGAATAAAGCTATTCTTGTTTCCTTCCATATCCTGGTGTACTTGTTTATATATGCTTGTATATGGTTAATGTACATCTGATCCTGCATTATTTATGAATTTAGATCCTTCTTTCTTGCATAGTAGTATGCTGTTGTGATTCTACAGGTCCTTTTGAAGCTAAGTAGACAAAGAGCGAGCAGAAAAACTCTATCAAGAAGGAGAGGGAATCGAGCGCAAGAATCAGGTTGTCCCTCTTGGTTCTCTTCTCATCTATTTTCATAAAAGGAATCAATAGTAGAATTTGATTATTTGTTTCTAAGATAGCCACACATCTTAGTGGGAATACAAGCATCCGTGTGGACACTATTACCGTATAACAAAATGGCGACTCTGTTGGGGATCGACTAGATTACTTGTTAGCCTATCTATCCTTGTTTCTTTTATAAACATACAAATGGAGCTTGAAGTCAAGCCATCTAGCCTTCGAACTGCATTTTTCATACAAATGCAAAGTAGATCAATGTTGTTTCAGTCAATCTCTGGGTTTTTGTTTATAAATTAAACAATAGATCTGCAAGAAATCTAATTACCCTAAGTAGTGGCTTTAGTAACCTCTAAAATCACCCTTGTGTTTTTACATACATTGATCTGTACTTATTCAGCTTAAACACCTGAACTAAACTACAAAATGTGAGTGAAGTCTTGTTCAAAGTCTCACACTGTAACCATCGCACCTTCCCTTCAAGGTAGCCTGTATGAATCGCACTTCCCGAATGGAGTAACTGCGCTGCATACTGAGTTCACTGTGTAACAGGTGCGATAGTCAGGGAGGACTGATTTTACCCTCCAATTTCGGATTTTTCTCACTATTTTCAGTCTTATTCAAGAGTGTTTGCTATCTGTAATCAGTGTGCTTCTACGAATACCCCCTTCTCTAGCATTATTCTGCCTCCTTACTGCAAAGAACTATAAACGTTTTTTATGTATTGTGCATCGTTTTAGTTCTCTTTTGCAAAAAATAACATAGTCAAACTATTGTCTCTAGATCTAAAAGTGTCGTAGCTATCATTTTCAGTTTTATAAAGCAATCCCATTGTTTTAGATAGTTGATTATACAGTTATTATTGCATAAGACTTGATTTACTAGTTTTAAAGTGTCGAAAAGCAATTTCCATTTCAAAATCACAAAGTGCCTCTCTTGTTTTCACTTCGTTTTGAAAAATAATTTTGTTGAGTATAGTCACTTTAAAAGTATTTCAGTTTTGCACATAGTTTTCTTAGTGTCATTTACACATTAAGGGAACTAAAAACCAATACATGCATGTGCATTTGCATCTTGAATGCCTGGCTTGATTTAGGATTGTGCATATTAGCGTATGCTCTATGCTCTGTGAAGAAAAGATGCTTGACTTTCTTCCCCTTAGTAGCTAGGAGTTTCATTGCTGAAAGAAGATAAACATCTATTTATCATCTTAGACTGCATTTAGGAATTATACATACATCATGTGGTGAACCTGAAAGGCAAACTGCTAAGCAAGATCAACTTAAAATAAATCTCAATGAATCTAACAACGCTTTGGAACTTAACGCAACATCTAGAGGTCTAGGCTAGAGACATATTCTGGCGTCGTAAAGCCTGGTAATTGTTGCTTTCAATGCTGGTTGGGTGATTCCTCCACTCTGAGACGATAAGTACCAGTACGTACTTGTGCTCCCACGTACTGTCGTGTATATATTGGGAGAACACTATAGGTTACATCCTTTATCCTTAGGAAGCCGTGTTTGCCGCCCTATCGATCATAATGCACTGAACACAGCATTCAGGAAGACTGACTACCGTACCGTAAAAAGTATTCTGCAGTTTTACGATTGGTTCGGTAATCCTCTCTGCCTAGATCTCCAGAGAAGTCCATTTTGCACCTTTTCAGACTTCTTAAAGGAAAATGTCCTTTGAGAGCTTGTCACTTCAAGCTCAATAAAAATTGAAGGCGACTAGAGTCATATTTTGTTTTTTCTCGACTCTTTAAAATTGAAAAAATAAGTTGTGTCCAAGCGTCTAAAAATTTATTTTAAATCAGAATAACGTCCCAAATTCCCCCGTTGATCTTCAGGTTGAGAAAATGGAGTCTACCAACCAAGAATTTCCCTGTGAAGGAAATCCTAGTCCCTTCCTATCTTGGGGAGATGTTGGTCCACCCCATATGGCCACTTTTTCATTTCCAGGATTGACAATTGGTTTGCTAGTCTGGCTCTTCTCTACCTCTGTCGTTCAGAATCCCATAACTCCTGAAAAGTCCAACCAGCAACTAGACGACACTAGAGTTGCTTCCCAACCTTCTACTTCATCTGATTCTCCTTCTCCTCCTTCCTCTTTGCTTGACAAAGCCGATAAAGCTAAAAGTCAAGTAACTGAGAAGAAGAAGAAGCAGAAAGAGAAAAGGGAAAGAAGAAAAAGGAACCAAAATCGAAAGGGAACAACCAAGTATCGTCTAGAAAATATCCACACACCACACAGTCAAAACCTAAATCTCCTTGCGTCATTTGCAATGGAGACCACTGTCACCAAGATTGTCCCTGTATCCCTTGGATCTTAAGGGACTGGTCTCCTCGTTTGCACCACCTAGTAGCATCAACCTCTAGCGATCATGTTGAATGCTCACCATCAACCAGTGAAAGTGAAGCACATGGACAAAAAAGGAATCCTAAACTTCCTTGTAAGTTGTGTGAAGGTGATCATGCCATCCACCATTGTCCCTTCCTTGAAGACGCTAAAAGAGTTTTAGATAATCGTCCGGTTTCACCATTACGAATTCCTCCTGGATATCAAAAACTCTTGCCGAGTCCTCCACCGGTTGAAAATCGGGCTGGCCCATCCCTGTGGTTAGCCGAAGCACCTATCGTTGAAGATGAACCTTCGGAATCCATACCAGACGAAATTCAAAGGGTCGATACGGCAGTTGACCCGGTATTTCCTTCAGAGTGTTCACCTTCGAACGATACCATCACTGAAGAGAAAGAGAACGACAACATTCAAATTCTTTTCATCAGCATCGACTCCGATGAGCTTGGGGGCAGTCCTCCCATTCCTTTACCACAGGAAGAAATTTCATCAGAGTCCTACTCGGCCGTCTATTCGGTCCCACCACCAAGCAACCTAGTGGTTTCCTTCGACTGGAACCTACTAGGCAGACCCTGTTTACCAGCCAGTGTACCATTCAGAATTATTATACAAGCTTACAGAATGGTCATGGTTGGTACCATCATTGATGAAGGGGCTTCTGTGAGTATCCTTTCCTCAACTGCTTGGAAAGCGCTTGGTTCACCATCGCTTTTGCCTGAAATGAGAAATCTAACAGTCTTCGACAAAGGAACCAGTCGACCTTTAGGGATCCTTCCAAATGTGCCCATTACTTTGAGAAGGAAAACTATTCACATGAACGTTATGGTAGTTCAAGGACCTTTAAATTACAATCTACTCCTTGGACGTGACTATATTTATTGCATGGGAGCCATCGTCTCCTCACTCTGTAGAGTAATGTGCTTTCCGCATGAAGGTAGAATGGTCAAGCTCGTAGACCAAATGTAATTCCCCGGTTCACAAACCACAAATAGTCAAATGCCATCCCTGAATGGTCTTTTCACGCAAGAAATGTCTCATCGGTCTCCAGTCCGTCCAACTAATGAGCGCGAGTGATTCAGGAAGATGTGACTGAAACCCAGGGGGCATGCACCCTCGTCTGCTTCGGCAGGAAAACCTTGGGTATAGGGTTGATTTCCGCGAAGGATATATGACTAGTCTGGCGAACCTGTCCTCACAGGAAAATGGGAACAGACTGGAATAAGATACCTTCATTAAGGTTATGCCGAGTGATTCCGCTCCCCTTTTTCTGTTTCGATAGACATCGCCGAAAAAGAATTTTATTTTCTACGCTTATAGAACTTTCTCGGTAACCTGAAAATTTTTTGCTATACTTGGGGGCATGCAAACCTTTCTGCATGCAAGTGAAGAGCAGCTATTTATTTTTTAAATTTGTAGGACCTCTAACCCTTTAAACCCGTAAGGCTAGTCATTTCCTAACTTGTAGAAAGAAAGGATCTCTGGCAAAGCTTTAGATATGTAAGCCACTTCAAAATAGCATCTCGAATGAGACATTTTTATCATATGACTGGCGAGAAATGTTGTCGTAGAGTTCAAGCTCGTTAAAAAATAAACTCTCCACGAGTAGTTTTAGCGCATAGTTCAAGCTTGTTAAAAAATAAACATAAGTCATGAGCAAGTGTTTCTCCCCGCGTTTAAGCTCATTAAAAGATGAATGGGTAAATAACCATTGTGAATGCCGTATTGCCAGCTTTTGAGCCTTGGTCATGTTCTTTCCATCACCTCCACTCCATTTTTAGCCGATCATTCACCCCCATATGATTGTTTACCCCTTTGAGGAACATCTGCGAAGAGTGATTCTACTAGCCATCCTTGTAACACTACCGTGATTGGAAAATTCCAAATCTTACCTAGAATCAGTGGCTACCCGAAACTATCACTCGTTCCTCAAAAATGAGTCTTCTTTAAGCTCTTTTCACCTGACTCGTAAAATATGAAAAGATTGCCGAGAGATTGGCCTCTTCGGCTCGTTAAAAGGCATCGGAAGTGCTATCCCTCCTCTAGATTTTAATCTTTTTGGACCTGAGGGATTATTACACAAAAAGATCGAGCGCTTGTCTTGTTCGGCTCGTTAAAACTATCGAAAATTCATCCCTTTTGTATTTTTTTACGCTTTTTCGGACTTAAGGGATTATATGACGAAAAAGAATCGTTGGAGTCTCCTTTCCATTTCTTTCAGACTCTCTAAAATTGAAAGAGACCGAGTTATCTTTGTCGTTAAACTCGTTAAACTAAATAGCAACAAACTCATCCAACAGGACGAGAACGAGTTTCACTGTCGCTAAGCTCGCTAAAATATAGTGAC
>APFE031236619.1:0-89271 GCA_000404065.3 Pinus taeda | reverse complement strand
TGTTGGTAAACCAAAAATTCCGCCACAAACTTTTGAATATCTGATTTAAGGCCATCCCAAAAAAATTCCTTCTTAACCCTGTGGTAAGTTTTTAAAAATCCTGAGTGCCCTCCTAAGGGGGGAGTGTGCAATTCCATAAGAATCTTTTGTTTCAGCAAGGAATTCTTACAGAGGTATAAGCGATCTTTGTACCATAACGAATCATTTTTCCAACTAAATGTATCAGACGTACTGGAATCTTGTTGTAACTTTCAAATAAGTGCCCATACTTCTCCGTCATTCTTCCATTCCTCCCTTGCTTCATTTATCCAAACTAGTTGGATAATAGAAATGGCGCACAACAATGATTCCACATCCTCATCCTTTCTTGAGAGTGCATCTGCCACCACATTTTGCTTCCCTTTTTTGTAGATGATTTCAAAGTCATAACCCAACATCTTTGTCACCCACTTTTGTTTCTCTTTAGAGGATAATCTTTGTTCTAAAAAGTATTTAAGGCTATCATGATCCGGTTTTACCTTGAAGTGTCTTACCATTAGGTAGGGTCGCCATTTCTTAAGTGCATGGAGTATTGCCAACATTTCCTTCTCATAAATAGCTTTCTGTAAAAACATTCCCTTGATTGGACGACTTTCAAAAGCATAATGGGTCTTTCATCTTGCATTAGAACAACACCAATTCCATTTCCTGAAGCATCACATTCCACAATAAAGGTTTTTGTGAAGTCTGGTGTAGCTAAGACCGGTGCTTGGCACATTGCCTGTTTAAGATGTTCAAAGGTCTTTGTTGCTTCCATAGTCCATGAAAATGCATCTTTCTTCAATAATGTTGTTAGAGGTGCTGCTATTCTCCCATAATTCTTAACAAACTTATGATAATACCCTGTCAACCCAAGAAATCCTCGCAGATGCTTTATGGATGTGGTTCAAGTTTGTGTTCAAATCTATCTTCAATTCTTCCATGTCTGTCTTCAAATCCGTCTTCAAATCATCCATATCTGTCTTCAAATTTGTCTTCAAATCGTCCATCTTAGCTTCCACACCCTTTATCTTAGATTCCATGCCATTTATCTTAGCTTCTGTTGGCTTTTGTGAGGCTGAGCTTTTTTTCACTTGGTCTTGTAATTTTGATATATCATGTAGCATTTATTCCTCCTCTTCACGAGTCATGCTAGAGCTTTCAGGTTCCTTACTAGATGTTTGCATTTTCTTTCCTCGGGGCATCAGTTACCGATAATAATTCTCTACTATGCCCTTTGAATTCCTTCAAAATAAATTTTCAAACCAAGCTAAAGCAAAAATTTAAGAAAATCTACACACCTTTTTTCACTTTGTAGGAGCTCGATATTGCCTCTAATGTATCTCAGTACTTTCCGATCATTAGTTCTGAATTTGTGACCTGTAGTAGCCCCCTGTGTCCTCTTTCAAATTCCACAAGTTGGACCCAAATTGGATTCTCCAAGGAAGAGTTATGCGAAATCTCCCACAGTGACTTGATTATAGACTAGTTCAGTAGAGCGAAATTGTACGAAGTGCCACAAGTCACTGTTTCGAATTTTGGATCTGAAAAATGCATACAAGAAACTACAGTCCGTCCTCTTTCTGTACCTTCTTACAAAATTTCAATCCGATCCCGAGAGAGAAAGTTATGACGATTTTCCCCAGGTCACCTGTTTGGAATGTAATTCAGGAGTCTACAAAAAAACAAACTTCCTCAGATCATATCTCCGCAAATATAGCGCGAAAAGCTTTGAAATTTGGACCCAAGATTCATAACGATTTCTTCTCAAATGGGTTGTTTTGCGACTTCTGAAACATCACAAAAAAAAAGTTATAGCGAAAATGCCACGATGACCTGTTTGGAGCAGTGAAACCCTAGAATCCAAAGCTCTGATACCAATGTTATGAAACCAACTCAAGAAAAGATAGAAAAGATAGATCAACGCCTTAGAATTCAGCCTCTTCGAGGGGGAAACCTCCTTTACATTACATAAATGAACAATTCTTGGATGATACAAATTAAAAGACCTCTTTCCTATATATAGGAGTCTAAGGGGTCATAATATAAGCAGAGCCGACATAACAATAATAATGTAAGGGCACATAATAACAATAGTGGGCTTCTATGGGGCACAATAGTAACAATATGGGCACTGCATGGGTACATCAATATAATAAGTGGGTTGTACTAATAACAATCAGGGGTTACACTAGTAGTAAAGGGGCCTAACAGGCAAAGATTGATCAGGAGCTCAAAATTTGTCAAAATTCAAAGTGCTAGAATTTTGATAAGTTTAGCTTCAGATTAAAGAGTTCGTCATTCTGAATCTAATGGTGTGAACGACACTCAAATTCGAGCTCGTATGTAGAAGCTAGAGTCGCTCAAAGTTTAGGGTTGACTTGATGACATGGCAAAGTCTTTAGTGAATTAGGAGGCACTAAGTGGAAGCTTGCCATTGGATCTCACATATCAACAATTTCAGTCGAAAGGCGGATCACATTACAGGATTGTCCACAAAAATGATTGGGTTGCGATGAAATATCTATAGAAATTCTCTACAAATCTAGCTTTGATACCATGTAGAAAATCTGACTGTAGGTTAACCCGATAATGCAATATAAATCAAGGCAGAATACTATATCTTACTTCTACAATCAATTTTTGGAAGCTTAAATATTGAGCTGAACAATATAACCAGAAGAAGAAGAATCAATGGCACAATACACATGAAAATACTTTTGGGAAAGGCTCAGCTAAAAACCCCACTCTATTGTATTATCATATATGTGGAAATACATAGGAATTATACAAAGCCTTAGCTCTCACAGCTAGCCAGCTCTTAGTACAATCCTCAAAGATGCATATAGGCAATCTTGGCTACTCTCCAGCCTTCCTCTTTTCCCTCCAAGCTCCTATTTTCTTGTGATGTTCCTTGTGGAATATTTTCCTTTTACCAAGTGGAAGATCTCCTCCAAAATTGTGCAATCCTCAAGGATTAATGCCTTGACTTCATGCATGAGTTTTCTTTATAAGAAAACACATGCAACTAATAATACACTGTCCTTGAAATTTATCTCAACTAGGTCATTCTCATAATAGACATGCATGAGTTTTTGATGAGGGAATCTTCAGTTAACTGGAGTAGCACTAGTTGAGTGCATTCATGCATCAACTGATTGTTAACTCAGCATTAGTTCCTCAAACAGTTTGTAACTAATTTAACTAGACTTAACTTAGTAAACTGAGTTAGCTAATTACAACTCAAATATAACTCAATATTATCTCCTTAATTTAAGGGATAACTCTTGCATGACTTCAGAAAGACTTCTAATTTGAATTTCTCCAACTAATTAATTTAAAATAAATTAATTGATTATTTCCAAGTAGCTGTTAAGACTAAATTCGATTTTAATTCACAATTTAATTCAAGGACAAATTAAATTGGAATATTTCTTGTTTCCATATTTCAACACTCCCTCTCAACAAGAAAGAGATTATTTGCCACCCCGATCCTGTCTCTATGGAACTCGAATTTACACTTTGACGATGTCTTTGTCAAAATGTCAGCATCTTGCTCCTTTGTCGAAATATACTGCAGCAACATGATCCTCCTCGCTACACAGTCTCTAAGATGATGATACCAGATGTCAATGTGCTTGCACCTATCATGGAATACTGGATTCTCAAATAGTTTGATACAACTCTGATTATCACAAGATATCACAGTTGGATCCATCTTCTAATCAAACAAACCAACTAGGATTTTCCGCATCTAGATGGCCTCACATGTTGCATGACTTGCAGCCATGTATTTTGCCTCTGTCGTTCTGAGTGTAACCGTCCTTTGTTTCTTGTTGTACCAAGAAACTACTGCTGACCCAAGGTTGAAAATCCCTCCTGATGTGCTCTTTCGATTTGATGGACTTCCTGCCCAATCTGCATCAGTGAAGCCCTATAGCTTCACTCCCTCTGTCTATCTGTACCATAATCCATACTGAGATGTGCCTCAGAGGTATCTTAATACATGCTTTTTCGCCTTCCAAAACATCTTGGTAGGTTGAACCATCACTTGACTCAGCTGGCTCACCGCATAGCACAAATATGGTGGTGTGTTCACTAAGTACATCAGTGAACCCACAAGCTACCTCTACATAGTAGCCTCTACCACTTCTCTTGAAGTAGAAACCTCATTCCTCTAGTTACCTGTTAGAGGAGTTTGCATGGGCTTGCACTTTTCCATGTGGAATCTCATGATTATCTCATTGGCATACTTTCCCTGAGACACAAACAACTCCCCATCCTTCTGCCACACTTCCATGCCAAGGAAGTAATGCATGAGACCCATGTCTTTCATCTCAAATTATCTTGCAAGGCCCTCCTTGCAAGACACGATCAACTAATCATCACTAGTCAATATGAGATCATCAATATAAAGTACGATGATAAAAAACTTACCTTTCACCACGATGTGGTACAGGTTCACATCTGCTTCACGCTTTGTGAAGCCAAACCTGGTGAAGTAGTTGTCTATCCTAGTGTACCAAGCATGAGGTGCTTGCTTCAGCTCGTACAACTCTCTCTTAAGTTGGCACACATGCGACTCATGATTGAAGGTCTCAAAACCTTCCGGCTACTCTATGTACACCTCTTCCTCAATCTGGCCATTGAGGAATCCAGTGCTCACATCCATTTGATGGATCTTCCAACTCATCTGTGCTGATAGTGCCAACATAGATATGATAGATGATTACCTTGCGACAGGAGAAAAAGTCTCATAATAGTCAATCCCCTCAACCTGTGAAAAGCCACAGGCAACAAATCTTGCCTTATGCTTCTCCACACTACCATTAACAGCTTTCTTTACCTTGTAAAGCCAATGGGAACTCACAAATTACTTGTTCTTTGGTCTCAGAACCACGTCCCAAAAACTGTTACGAACTATGGAGTCATACTCCTCCACCATAGAATCAACCCAAATCGGCTGATGCACTGCTTCTTCAAGGGAAGATGGCCCAGTATCAACACATTCCCCAGCAAGGGCCATGTATCGAGTGTACATCTTAGGTGACCTCCCCTATCTGCACTGAGAAAATGGTGCTCCCACATTCTCTCTCGCATCCTCCAACAATTTGTCAGCTTCTCTTGTGCACTTTTGTCCATCTCTATAAGACTCTGCTTGAGGTCTCCACTCCTGGAACCTCCTCATGCAACTACTTCGCATCAGTGTGAGGCTCCTCCTCCTTAGGAACCAACAGTTCCTCCACAGCCTTTAGTTGGAGTTCCCTCTCAAGGGAAACTCGCATGGCCTTCTTCTCATCAAACTTGATATCTTTGCGAACCACTCTCCTCTGACTAGTAGGCAAGTACATTCGATAGTTGTGAGGTGTATCAATGTACCCCATAAATATCCCCAACTCTTCTGTCAGCTCAAACTTCTTTTGTGCATCCTTTGTCATGTCGTAATATATCGATGAGCCAAAGATCTTGGAGTGACCCACATCTGGTCTCTTACCGAAGAAAGCTTCCTATGGTTTCTTCATCCCAAGTATGTGATGTGGCCTTCTATTCTGCAAATAAACCATTGTGTTGCATGCCTCACCCCAAAGTGAAGTCGTAGGCCTTGGTCATGCAACATTGCCCATGCTACCCCTACAATAGTTCTGTTCTTCCTCTCGGCCACCCCATTCTACTGTGGGCTATGAGGTGCTGCCAACTCTATTTTAATTCCTTCCGCTACACAGAAGTCCTTAAACTCTTGAGAGACATATTCTTCACCGTTGTCACTTCTCAAGGCCTTGATCTTCTTCCCTGACTCTTTCTTGACCAAAGATTTGAACTCACAAAACTTTCTGAAGGTTTGGTCCTTCTTCTGCATGAAATAAATCCATCATTTACGAGAATAATCATCAATGAAAATCAAATAATACCTTTGCTTCGCTATGGATGCCATTGACAATGGTCCACACACATCAGTATGAACTCGCTTTAAGATAGCCTATGATTGACTGTCTCGGTCGTGAAAGGAAGACTTGGTGTATTTTCCCAAGGTACAACCTTTGCATGTGTCAACTTACTCAAGTTTACCTATGGGAAGTCCTGTAGATATCTGCTTCATTATATTCAAAGCCCCATGATGCAAATGGCCCAACCACCTGTGCCACAACTCGCCAATGTCTTGGATTTGCACCAATTCTGCTTTTGTACTCAATGTTGCACAATCATTTACCTCTAGTTTATAGAGATTCTTCACCCGAATCCCTATCCTCTTGGTCTGACCCATGGCTATGTGTCTTAGGAATGCCTTTCCTTTACTGAGGACAACATCGTAGCCTTTGTCCTCCAACATCGCGACCGATACCAAGTTCTTCTTCAGTCTAGGCACATACTTCACATCTATCAAGGTGAGAGGAGCCCCATGCTCCCTCTAAAAAGCAACCATGCTCACTCCTGAAACACTATACCTTCCATCATCACCCATCTCTAAGCACATCTTGAGGTATTTCTCCTCCAAGGAACTCAATAAATTTTTATCACTGGTCATCTGGAATGAGGCTCCACTGTCAAGATACCAGACACAACCCATCATCAATGACACCATGCATGCGACAAGGGTAATGTCCATTTCGAACTGAGAGGCTAATGCCTCACCTTCCGATCCTTCCAAGGATCCCTTCGTGAACTTCTTTGATGGGAAATTAGTCATATAATGTTCCATCTTGTGAGAATTAAAGCATCTTACTTTAGACATGTCACCCTTCTTCCCTCCATGAGAAGAATTCGATTTGAAATGGGAAGCCTTCCCCTTCCCTTTCCTTGCCTTACTTGCTAAGGCTAGATTTTCTTCATCAACATTCTTAGATGAAGAACCATCTCGTGTGCTCCTCCTGATCTCCTCTTGCATAAGATCTGACCATAGTCGTTCCCAATCTGACAGTTTCTTCCTTCCATTCACAGAGTCCTGGTAGCTATTCCAACTCTTTGGAAGGCCAAGGAGAGCAAGGTTCACCATATCATCATCGACAATAATTATTCCCACACTGCCAAGCTCATCTATGCAGGTGGTGAGCTTGTTTAGATATGTGGAAATGGTATCTCCCTTCTCCATATTGATTCTTCAAATCTTATCCTTGAGGGCCAATTTCCTCTGGTCGCTACTATTCTAGTAGAGGTCCTTCAATGTCTTCCACATTGAAAATGGAGTATCCTTCCCATGGAGACTAACAATATGGTCTCAAACTCCCTCAAGGCTGATTCGTCTCACCTTCACCACACACTTCTTCCACTCAACCAACTCTTGTGCATTAGTTGAAGCTGGCTTTGGGATTTCTTGATCAATGAATTCCTTCAAGCCATTATCTTCTAACACAACCTCCATTCTATCTTTCCATTCTATGTAATTCGAGTTACCTTCCAAGGCATACTCAAGTCTCAAGCCATAGAACGCCATTGGCCAACCTTGAAGTATGATATGAATTAGATTTGCACCTACAACCCCAAACTTCAAAATTCAAATTCTCTTCTCATTATACTATTCACAGCTCCGATACCATGTAGAAATTCTCTACAAATCTATCTTTGATACCATGTAGAAAATCTGATTGTAGGTTAACCAGATTATGCAATATAAATCAAAGTAGAATACTATAACCTACTTCGAAGATCAATTTGCGGAAGCTTAAATATCGAGCTAAACAATATAAACAAAAGAAGAAGAATCAATGGCACAATACACATGAAAATACTTTGGGGAAATCCTCAACTAAAAACCCCACTCTATTGTATTATCATACAGGTGGAAATACATAGGAATTATACAAAGCCTTAGCTCTCACAACTAGCTAACTCTCAGTACAATCCTCACAGATGCTCACAGGAGATCTAGGATGCTCTCCAACCTTCCTCTCTTCCCTCCAAGCTCCTATTTCCTTGCGTTGTTCCTTGTGGAAGATTTTCCTTTTACCAAGTGGAAGATCTCCTCCAAAACTGCTCAATCATTAAGGATTAATGCCTTGACTGCATGCATGAGTTTTCTTTATAAGAAAACACATGAAACTCATAGTACACTATCCTTGACATTTATCTCAACTAGGTCTATCTCAGAATAAACATGCATGAGTTTCTGATGAGGTAATCTTCTGTTAACTGGAGAATGCACTAGTTGAGTACATGCATGCATCAACTGACTATTAACTCACCATTAGTTCCTCAAATAGTTTGGAACTAATTTAACTGGACTTCACTCAGTAAACTAAGCTAACTAATTACAACTCAAATATAACTCAATCTTATCTCCTTAATTTAAGGGATAACTCTTATATGACTTCAGAAAGACTTCTAACTCGAATTTATCCAACTAATTAATTTGAAATAAATTAATTAATTATTTCCAAGTAGCTGTTAAGACTAAATTCAATTTTAATTCACAATTTAATTCAAGGACAAATTAAATTGGAATATTCTTTTTGCCATATTTCAACAATATCAGTCGGAGTTGTGATTGCAATGGATCACAATCGCATATCGGCAAAAGGTGGACGAGTATGAAGAATCGGCCCCGGCGTAGAGCAGGTTGTGGTGCGATCGCAATTGCACATTGCATAAATCTATGGTAATCAGCCCCCAACACATTCATATGTGTGTCACCATTGATAACCCGGATACGATATTATTATACGCTGAAATTTATAACTCAGCGGGTCTGCAAAGCGCCTGATGTAAGGGTCTCTACTGATGCGAAATGCGATGGGATGTTTCGGATGTGATGTTTTATGAATTACAGTTAAATATTCCAGTGGGTCTGCAGAGTACCTGGTATAAGGGTTTGTACGTCGATGGACTTGATCCAGGTGGATGTTGATGGCCACCCACCTATCCCATTTGGATCCCCACAACTGTCTCTTTCAGTTTTTTCAGTTTCCTAAATTGTAGCACAGTTTACTATTTTTAGCAGTTTTTCCGGTCATGAACTTCCGAAGCCGTTTGGAGGCCCTAAACGATGTTTTTTTAGGAAATCTGGGGGCAACATGGGTCCATGGACCAATGTTTCCCTTCCCAAAGTGGTAGTTCTTGGATAGATCTTTCTAACGAGCTATCGTATGAGTCAAACGAAGATCGTATGCCAAAGTTACGACCCCAAAAATTGATGTACCAATTTACCCAAACGGGGACCACAATTTTGCGTTTCATCTTCTAGGGTTAGGTTTTGGGATGTGAAGGGTTTTCCATTGTTTCTCAACAATAAATAGGCCTTCGAGCCTCATTGTAACACAGTTCAGAGGCATGTAGCCACCACATCTCTTCTCAGAGATAAGCTACCATCACCCTAGCTGGTTTATTTCCATTTATGGTTGTAGGCATATTTCAGTATTTTCCATTAATGAAATGAAGTATTATTTCTGCTACATCTTTGTGTATATGGTTACCTCTGTAATTTGTTGCGTTCCTGCTTAAATCCGGATCAGTGATATCAGAGCGGTCTACTTTTTTTCTGTTTTTCTTTGCATGTCCCCAATGTGGTCGGGATATAGGGAGTTAGGGCTTGAACTGGTTGAACCTTTGCAAGGCCAACCTCACAAATCCCGACGGCCTCCAATGGCGGATGAGAAGAAAGACGAGGGGGCAGGAGATCATATCAAAATCTTGCTCGAAGAAGCCCTCGAGTGACAAAGGAATGCGATGATGGATAGCTTTGCGCAGATCCTTCAGCGGCTACCCAGAGGCGATGCATCGACTTCCAACAGCTACTATGGAAACGCCACACCATTTAAGGTACAAATTAATTTTGAAATCCCCATCTTCGAGGGTAAAATAGACGCTGATGCAGTAGATAAATGGTTAAATCTACTAGACGGGTATTTTTCTGTTCATGAATTTTCAAGTCAGGAAAAGATTGTTTTCGCTCTTCTCAAAGCAGTGCCCCACGTCAAGGAGTGGTGGGAAACCTACTACGAGTAGAAGGATGAAAGTACAGGCTCACTATGTTTAGCCACACCCACTTGGGATTCATTCCGAGATGCCATCAAGGAGAAGTACTACCTTGTAAAAAGCTATGAGGACAAATACATAAAGTGGACCATGCTGTTGCAGGGACGGGACCAAGATGTGCCAGAGTTCACAAACATTTTTCATACCCTTCGCACATAGTTAGGTATCAAAGATTTTGATCTGCATCTGGTACTCAAATACTGCAGCTGCCTACACAGATACATCTAGGAAGAGATGGAGTTCCTGAACATCTCCTTGCTTGGCATGGCGTACTGATACGCTGTCAAAATTGAGAAAAAGTTCAAATAGAAGAAGCGAGACTTTGGATCTGCAAATCTGAAGCCCAAAGGACAAAGCCAAGGTAGGGTGACCTAAGACAACCCGTCGAAGCTGCAAGAAAGAACAACACCACGAAGCCGAAGAAGGACACAGGAAAATGGTGTGAGTTCCACAAGATTCCCACTCATAACACAAGTGAGTGTCGGACCAAGCAGTCATTGGTGGCCGAGTTGAAGGCTTTTGAATCAGATGCATGTTCCGACCCTAAGCCAGAACCCAACAAGAGGAATGGCAAAGGGAAGCAGATCATTGATGCAGATCCCAGTGCCACTATTGCCACTGCCAAGATCCAGAAAAATGAGCCCGAAAATCCAGAGGAAGGGGAGCGTCTTTTCCACTCACAGATATGGGTGAAGGGTTCACCGCTGTAATTCATTGTCGATAGTGGCAGCTAAAAGAACCTCATTTCAGCAGAGGTCGTGAGGTGGGAATATCGTTTCTACATCCATGACCCTGGCAAAGGGTTCCTACACACAGCAGCAGCAATAGAGGGATACGGTCATGAAAAAACATAAGAACAACTTCTCCTCACACACAGGGGTACCACACAAGTTTTAGGTGGGAAACAAAGTCTGGTTGCATCTGCAGAAAGAACACCTTACAAGAGCCCATCAGAAGTTCCAACCGGTCCGACATGTTTCTTATAGCATTACCAAGGCTATGGGAAACAATGCTTTGGAGCAGAGCATTCCTCCATTCCTTCACTTGCACCGAGTGTTCAATGTGGACCGTCCTCAACCATGCTTCCCACCATTACTAGACACATCCAAAATTGCAAGACAGCTCATCAAGGACCAAGTTCAGTAGATGGAGGAACTCAACACAATGGGGACCAGTGCTTCCTGAGGGGCGAGGAATGATCCAGGTGGATGTTGGTGGCCACCCACCTATCCCATTTGGACCCCACAACTGTCTCTTTCAGTTTTTTTAGTTTCCTAAATTGTAGCACAGTTTACTATTTTTAGCAGTTTTTTGGGTCCTAAACTTCCGAAGCCGTTTTGAGGCCCTAAACGACGTTTTTTGGGAAATCTAGAGGCAACATGGGTCCATGGATCGATGTTGCCCTTCCCAAAGTGGTAGTTATTTGATAGATCTTTCTAACAAGCTATCGTACACGTCAAACAGAGATTGTATGCCAAAGTTACGACCCCGGAAATTGATGTACCAATTTACCCAAACGAGGCCCACAATTTGGCGTTTCATCTTCTAGGGTTAGGTTTTCAGATGTGAAGGGTTTTCCATTGTTTCTCAACAATAAATAGGCCTTCGAGCCTCATTGTAACATAGTTCAGAGGCATGTAGCTGCCACATCTCTTCTCAGAGATAAGCTACCATTGCCCTAGCTGGTTTATTTCCATTTATGGTTGTAAACATATTTCAGTATTTTCCATTAATGAAATGAAGTATTATTTCTGCTACATCTTTTTGTATATGGTTATCTCTGTAATTTGTTGCGTTCCTGCTTAAATCTGGATCAGGACTTTCACCGATTGCGATATCCGATAGGTTGGGGATTCTTTGCCTTAACTATTGAACCTCCAATCTGCATGTGATCACTCAGTCTTTAACTGTGAAAATGATGGGAATGATGGCGGCACTGTTGATTGCGGAGGAACTGCTAGTTTATACTACGGATAATGAATTTAACTGGAAGTAAGCTAGATTTGGAGGAGAAAATTGTGGTGAGACTGGTAGAAGTCATAACTAAGGAAATTTTTGACCAAATTGGACGCAAAAAGAGGCTAGATAGCCATTTTTGGGTATTTTGAACTGATGGGAACATGTTTCAGGATGAAAGGAGCACTTTTGGATAGGATTTTTGTAAAGTTAAGCCTATGGGTGCCCTGATCAACCAGACTATTTTCTGCAGCAGCCATTACAACAATGTTGTAGCTGTATTTCTTCTTTACTCTATATGTGTATGGAGAAAGAGACTTGTTTAAGTACTTCAAGTGGATTGTTGTACTTGTTTATGCTCTTGGAAGTTGGAGTATGGGGTCTTGATCTGAGAACCCTTAGCTTGTTTATTGTTTCATGACTAACTATAGGTTTTCATATGTTTAAAGTGAGAATTATTTGCAGAAAAATGTTTTTTTGAAGGGGAAACAAGCCACTCTTTTTGTCAGCACATTTACGTACTCTTTGTCTGAAGAATTTTGAGCATAAGGAGAAGGGTTCATGCCTTTAGAGCTGATCCAAGGAGATGTAGCCCAGGAGGGGTGAACTCCTTTATCAATGGTTGGTGTATTATTGTTTGATTCATGCTTCCATTTAATGTTTTGGTTTCATATTTTAAGTTTTTCTTGATGAAACTATCTTAAGAAAAAATACATAAAATTCATGATTTTACTTGCTATTTTGGAGTACAACCTCAAGCACATTTTTATATTCTCATGACGGGAATTATCATAGAATTACTAATATGCCCCAATTTAGATCAGATTCCCTTCCCCTTTTTTGATTGATCTCTCTTCTTCATTAGGCCTGAACCATTCACTTTCGTTTTGTGATTGGTATGAACTATATTGTACCATCAATGTCACCACCACTGCACTATCTCTATTTTAGGCTACTTGTTGTAATACCCTCCTCCCACATTTATCCAATATAACCGATCAACTAGGGTAAAAATGTGACGAAGAGTTGCTATGATGTGATTCAACTCCCGATGTACAGTTAAGGAAGTGGAACTAACAAAACAAAACCAATTTGACCTTTCTCAAGAGCTACAAAACCTTCAGGAGACAACCAACCCTTTCAGGTGCCTAACCCCTGAGACAACTTGTCATTTTGCTGAGCTAAACCCTCAATCACTCCCATGACAAGCCATGCATGCAACTAAGACCCTCCAGTTGCTCCCATAGCAAAGCATGCATGCAACTGTGGCATTGTTCAAGCAGTTCTGAGCCAATGACCTTAGATTCTATGCCACTTTTTTAGGGCTAGGTTTCAACCTCTGCCCAAAAGTTCACGAAACTTCCAAAAATGATAAATAATAATTAAATAAATATACTGATGTAAACATTGGTACAAGGAATTGACTTGACCCCTACTAGCCATGACAGACATTTCATCAAACATATCACATACATGTGATCTACAGGCCATAACCACAAATCTGATCATAGGGGTCTCGTACTTATCTAAGAATCATAATGAAGAATTGATGCCTTATCACAATAATTTCATCATCATAAATTAGGTCATATATTCATTCATATTTTTTGTACTAATAAAATTATGATGAGATCCATAACCAAGGTTTGTCATGAACCATGCTTATAACCAGCATATAACCAACATAATAACAAGAGTAGAAGAATCATAGAAACGACATATTAACAAGTACATTTACACATGAAATACAAAAGGAAAACAAGTTCTTATTAATGTATGCATAAGCCAACCAATTCAAGGACTCCCACAAACCACTCAACCATATATTGGGCTGAACCAAATCTTTCTTTCATCCAATCACCCCGGTGCCATATTCCAAGAATGAATGTGGGACTCACAACATAACCAATTAAGGATTCCTCAGGTTTTACCGTATATCCACCAAGGGATTCCTAGGCTTGAAACCCTCATCAACACAGCCAGGCTTGACTGCAATCTCGCCGGATCACTAGGCCCTAAATGAGTATGGATGCCTATGGACCTCTCTACCTAAACCATGAGGAATTTTTCCACATCCACCTCTCATATTTACCGTGTATCTCGCCATCAGTAGACAAGGGATTCCTAGCTCTACGAGGCCTCCAACCTATGGTATTTATTGTGTATCCCTCCATTACTGGTCTAGTGATCCCTATGCCCAATCAAGGGTACTCACACCCAGGCCTTACCGTATATCCCACCCAAGGATTCTTAGGCCTTGTGATTAATCTTGAGACTACCCCACTCAACTTCAAATTCATCAGAAAATATAGCTCAACCAAAATAGGAGAACCCCATCACACCATGCTTATTTAGAAATGGAAAGGCAAGGATGAAACTATTGTCACACCTGACAAGACCCATGTCAATGACAAGAAGAGAACCAAAATCATACATGCATGTATCCTGCATGCCAAAACTAGCAAGGAAATCATACATGCAATTGGATATCGACAAGTAATCCCATTGTAGCTGCTTGATTCCCACTCTTCCTTGCTCTATCCTTGCCTCCTCTTGCTTTCTTGTACTTCCTTTTACTTCTTTCCCCAATGCTAGAATGCTCCAAGAGTACTCTAAGTTTCCAAGAGTATGAGAGAGAGAGAGAATAGATAGAGAGCTCCAAAACTGAACAAACAAAAAAGGTTGTGAACTGATCCTCATAAGCCTTTTTACCAATGAGGCTTCTATTTTGTTCAATTTCCATTATTTTCCTTCATTTTTCTCCGCACATGCAAATTTTGACCTTTTGTTATAGCTGCAAATCTCACTCTTGATGTTTGTGATGCTGCACTCATGGCCTAGGGAAACCCCTCCTTCCAAACCTAGTCCAAATACTTAAAAAACAGTGTTTTACTCCCTATACATGACATTTCCCTAAGCTAAACACGTGTGTATGCGGGTCTGTGTATACTCAACCCACGTATATGTATTAAAACACTTAAAAAAAAAAAAATCTCCTTAATTTCGGGTGGAGATCACGGGTTTTACCTATTGATTACCTATTAGTGCCCATGGCCCAATTGTTCCCAACGAATTCCCAACTAAAAAACTACTTTGGGAGAAATATAAAAAGGCTTCAATGGGAAGGCTTAAGGAGGGGAGAAGAGAGAGAAAAATCACTCTACTGAGATTATCCCTGACCAGGTCTAAAGATCTTTGTGCTTTCAACACTTCCCCCATTACAGGAAACCCTTGTTTCCTTGAGTTATGATGTCTTTCCATTAGTTGAGATATCTTGGAGTGAGTCATGGAAGGAGTTTGTTGAAGGCTTGAGATTGGATGAATCCAAAGGAGGGTTCCGCTTGGAGCCTGCGAAAGGAAGACTCAGGTGAAATCATTCCTTTCTGTACTTTAGTTATCTATAATAAAAGAAACATTTGTCTTGTTCATGATATTAATCTTCTTCATGCTTATGATATCAATGTTATGATTTACATATGAATGGTTGTTTCAATTGTATAACTAACTACTTTTCAATATGATGTGAAGTTTATTTCCTTATGATGCTTGGTCCATATACTTCTATGCTTTCTTGAATTGATTGTTTTGCAGGTTGAAGGATCGAAAGGAACTCCAAGAGGGTTTGGACCCTGGCTGGATCTTCCCAAACGAAGGACCCCTAGGTGCACCTCTCTTCATGTAGTTTGTTTATATTAGCATCATGGCTGTGTGGAATGCTTGTTTTTCTTTGTAGATAACCATGGTCTGCTAGGGTATCAACCCAATACCCTGGGGCACTTTGTCCCTAAATAGAATTGGCAACTCCACTGGGGACAATGGTATTGTTGTTCCTAGTTTGGGTTTATTCAAGCCAATCAGGGCTGAGTTGTTTATTTGCTTGTTGTGACTAAGTAGTCTGTTCCTGTAGGAACTTGAACTATAAGTTTTATAAGTTTCTTTAGATTGTTTTTTTGTTTTTTCTTGAGATCTGTTGTATACACTGTTTTTCCAGCTTACATAGGCGTATGTATGCAATTTTCCTCAAGTGAACCTGCGTATACGCAGGTTTCCTTGGGCTCAATAGCGTATACATGCAGCGGTGCATTGACACAGTCATGTATACCCTAAAATTTTCAAGATTTTTCAAATATTTTTGTTTTTGAAGATCTATCTGCTGGTCTGAGTCTTTCTTGAATAGTTCTTTTCTGTGTCACTCTTTATTTTTACAGCAAGTTCATGATTTCAAACGCTCTTCGGTTGTGGAAAGTATTGGTCTTGTTTTGTTTTGTTGCAAGTGTCATCATTTTTGTTTAAGCACACAAGATTTCTTTCTAGGAATCTTGGTTGTTTTGGTCTTCCAGGGCAGAAAGATTGGTCTCAATCTTTGTGGTAAATCTTGTATTGGTGATCTTTTTGTTTGCGTGTCAAAATTGCATCTTTGTGGCCATTTACTTTTCTTGCTTTTTGAAAGTTGTTGTGTGACGATTTTGAGAATTGTCTTTCTTGATCTCGCGATCATTATTAGCAAGCTCTTTTTCGCTGCTTTTTTATTGTTAAGAGCATCTTGAAACACACTTTTTGTTGAGTTTTCACTCGTTTTGTGTTGTTAACTTGCAAAGTGTTTTGTTGCCTATTCTTCGATCATAAAGTTTCAGTCTTAGTTGGAGCACTTTTGAAAAGCCATTTTTGTTTTTGCTTTTGAAGAAAACTTCTTGAAAACTTGGTTTTTGCTTTCTTTGGCCTTGTTTTGATTTAGTTTCCTTTTTGCAAGTGAAAGTGCATTTTTGTTTGTCTTGAAATTTTCTTTTAGTGTTTGGACGAAAATGAGCATTAGCAACTTATATTCTATCTAAACATCTTAAGTAGTTAATTAGAATTGATAAACAAGTTACTTTCATTCTTTCATTTAGAGTAGTCTTAAGTTTGCATCAGCATGTACTCATTACATTAGGATAAATTTGTGCATCTTTTAGGCATCCATATTTTTGTTAATTTTTGTGAGTGTGAAGCTTGAGTAAAAGAAAATAAAAGAAAAATTTGTTGCTTTCTTAGAACTTCCCCAGAACCTAGTAGAAATTTCTTTCATCAAAGAACAAAACGAGTGCATTTGCATATGGTTTGGTTTTTATTAATTTATTTTGTGTCAAAACACCATCAGTTTCATCTCCGCTTATCCCTTAACTTAAGAACAGCCCATTTAAAAACAAGCGCTAATTAAAATACACTAGAACTTTTTATAATTGTCGATTTAGACACACCAACAAGTTTAGGATATTTCAGGGCCTTGGATTAGGCGTGTGGAGAGAAAAATCTCCAAGACCATTTAAACTGTCAAACATAGGAGTCTGAATAGTGAGTGAAAATCCAATAGCTTTAGGAAGACCAGGAAAGCTCCGGATCTAGGAGTTAAGCACAAGGGTTTTTGAAGATAAGGCAGAGAGATACCCCCTCTCCTACTTGTCAGATCTTACCTCAAGATTGTTCTGCCTGCCTTCTGACATGATTTGGTAACATTAGTTGCTTCTCCTAGGGATCTACATAGGTGGCTGCGGAGGGGAATCCCGTGGCACCTGAGGTCGACGTTGTATCACTCTCAACGGTACTACTAGAGGGCACCCTTGCGAAGCTTGGGGGCTTGCACTGGCATAGGCTGTTGTTAGGAGGTCAGCGTAACTTCCTTTGTTACCTTTACTAGTAGGACTGGGCCATCATTATCCCAAACTATCTTTGGAAGGCCCCTTACTTCACTTTCTTGTATTTTGGTGTCTGGTCCTCATCACCCGGAGTGGAAATACTTGAAAGTTGTTTGAATGGTTGACTTCTTTTAGGAAATTTATAGTTGAGTGCTCTTTTCTCTTTGTATATAGATGGATTTAGGTATTTTTGTCTAGTCACTTGTTGGACTTTGTATTATGAGTGACTTACTTACCACTTTGCCGATCTTGAAAGTAATTTGGTCGTTCTTTCGAAAGTTGTGGAGTTGCCTCCTCAAGGGCAAAGGTCTTGATTGTGTGTCTATCTTCCTTGAAAATTCATTTCTACATTCCCATAAGGGAAGGGTCTATGGATTAGTTAGATATGGCCAATATTCCTGTGGAAACCAACCAAGGTACCCTTCCAAAAGGAGATCCTTGTGCTTTTCCTTTCTTTGGAAATGTTGGTACTCCCTTGATGGCCACTTTGAATATTCCTGGATTGAATGTTGGACTACCTGTTTGGCTGTGGTCCACTCAGAATATTTCAAATGCACTTGAAGATTCTCAGTTGAATGCTTTATTTCAGGGGCATCACATGGGTGCTAATTGTTCATCTTCCTTCAAAGAGAAATCTGGGATTCCTTTTTCTCCTCCTTCTTGTAATAAGAAATCTAAAAAGAGGAGAAAGAGGAAGTCAAAGAAGAAGAATAATTCTACCCATTCATCATCAACCTCTGCTAGTCATGTTGAAGATGAGCCTTCAGCCACTGTGAGTCATGCTGGGGGCACAAGTCTAGTCACTGCAAGTCATACTAGCACTTCATCATCAACCTCTGCTAGTCATGTTGAAGATGAGCCTTTAGCCACTGTGAGTCATGCTGGGAGCACAAGTCTAGTCACTACAAGTCATACTAGCACTTCATCATCAACCTCTGCTAGTCATGTTGAAGATGAGTCTTCAGCCGTTGCAAGTCATGTTGGGGGCATAAATCTAGTCACTGCAAGTCATACTAATAAAGAGTTAGTATCATCTGCAATTCATGTTCAGGACTCTCCGCAAACCACTGCTAGTCATGTTGGCGGAATGGAGGTTGATAAGAAACCTGGACATAGAATTTTTAAACCTAAGTTCCCTTATAAGATATGCAAGGGAGACCAACTTACTCATTTATGCCTTGGTATTCCAGAGGCATAAAGGATATGGTCTGAGTTTGAAATTTCTTCTACTCTTAGATCTATGGTTTCTCATCAATCCCATCAACCATTGGTTGATAATGTGGTAGAGCCAGTGCAATCTTTGGCTGATTACACTCGTCTTTTTGGGGGTGAAGTGCCTAACAAAAGATTCTATTTGATTTCTAGTACAGAGTCTTCTGGTATAGGGGGAATTTCATTTTCTTTGAATGCTCCCCCTCCAAGTTCTAGGAGTGTTTCCTTTGATTGGGATAATCTTGTTGAGCCTTGTCTTCCTTCCCCTGCACCTTTCCAAATAAAGGCCAGAGTTAGTTCCATAAACATTTATTGATGTATGGTGGATGAAGGATCCTTTGCAAGTATTATATCCTCCGTGACTTGGAAAGCTTTGGGTTCCCCAAAGTTTTTGATAGCTCAGAGTCAGTTGTTAGCCTACAATAGAAGACCTAGTGAATCTATGGGTGTTCTTCCTTAATTGCTTATCACTTTAGGTGGGAAGACTGTCTTAATCGATATGATGGTGGTTGATAGCCCTTTAGACTTTAATATGCTACTTGGGCATGATTATGTCTATGCTATGAACGTTGTGGTGTCTTAACTCTTTTGAGTGATGTGCTTTCCTCATGAAGGGAATATTGTCACTATTGATCAGCTTGCATCTGATAATTACCACCCTAATTCGAATTTACTGTATAATGCCCCTTGGTTTGTTCCGAGTGTTCAAATAAACTCTACCCCACCACGGGTGAATTATGTGGCATTGAATCCTCAATGTTCAATTGCTTCTGAGAAGGATCCTTTGACCTATTATTCTCCTTCTTGGGACTTGGTCCCGGCAGTTGACCAAGAGATTCTTCCTATAGGGACATGGGACCCCTTAATTCCCTCTTTTGATCCTTGTAGTTCTCATGATTTCTCAGAACTTGATTTTCCTTCACAGGAGGAACTCTTTGAAGCCATGAGTTTTGACTACCAAAGGAGTCCTTGGCTTGAGCTCTACAAGTGGTTTGTCAAGAAGAACTATTATACGTAAGCCGCAAGGTTGCGTGGTTCCCTGTACCATATTGTATATATAAGGTACGCATTTTCAAGTTTTGTATTCTATAACACAAGATTTTATATGAAGTTTATATGTGGGATGTATTAACTTCTTGTCTAGTGTTCCTATTTATGTTTACAGAACTTTGGAAGATTTCTCCTTTGGAAATTTTTATGGTTGGTCCATTCTGATAGGTATTGGTTCTCAAAACTGGCATATAGGTTAGGTTTTTGCACCTGCATTGTGCACTTATTAGTTTCCTTTCCCATTTTGGCCTTAGGATTGACCCCACCATGTTATGGTGTGGAACCTTCTCATTGCTTAGAAGTATCATTACTTGTGTGGTAGAGCCTACCTTATCATGGGTGCCCTAGTTAGTAACTTGTTGTCACTTGGCACTCATGCAGTTTTTTAGTCCCTAAGCTCAGGAGTTCTCTATAATCCCTGGTTGTCAGTGTCTTGTCTATCATCACATCAATTATATTGGTCCTTTACTCGTGCTGGTTTGAGAAGGTCTCCATTGACTTCTTGTTGGTGGGTCTTGTCCTTATCAACGATGACATCTTGCTCTAAGGACAGGCCTAGAGCTACACCTTGGCCTTATTTTCATTATTTATAGGTCACCTTGTGCTCAGCATCGATCAATATCATGGGTCTTTGATTGAGTGGTTTCCCTTATGTTCGACATCAGCTTACACTATCACACATTGGGATTCGTGTAGCACCTTGGTTTCCATTTGACCCTATTGATGGATACCTCGCCTCTTGTGTATGCCCTAAACGTGATTTGGTCGGGTTACTACATCTTTTTTCATCTGATTCCTTCCACATTATTGGCCTACAGGTTACACTCACACTAGATTGATTAAGGATGCCTTAATGCCTTCCTTCTAGTGGATATTTCCCTATTGACTATGACTCATTGCTCTGGGGCAAAGATCTAGACTCCATTTGGTAGTACCTTGAGGTTTGCAGTCATTAGTGGCAAATCCTTCGCTATGGATAGTGGGAAACCATCATTGTCTCCTGATTGATAGATTCTTACGGGTGTTTGACTCCAGCTCATCTATTCACACTTGTTAGATTGTACTGGGTACCTTGACACTCATTATCATTATCGGTGAGTAGCCTCGCATTTGTTAACGATATACATCAATGAGCAGTAATCAAATGATTTCTCACATGGTCGACTTCAGATCATTTATTCCCATGGTGTAGAAATGTACCACGGCGGTCGGTGAAGACCTCAGGTTGCATCAGCATTCATTGGTTCACTTGACAGTTGCTCCTGTTGCTACTAGTTGATACCACTCCACCTTATATGTTGTAGTTATTCATGGAAACCTTCTATATGCTGGCACCTGAGTTTGCCATGTAGTACCGCCTTACTCCATCATGTTCATTTGGTACTTTTGGGATCAGTCTTTGATATCAGTGATCTGCTCCATCCTTCAGCATCATTGACATTCTTATATGTGATATTCAGACATGTACTTGTTCAGTCGTGATGAGATGATCCATTATGTATTTTCCAGTCTTTTATACTTTTATAATTAGTGGATCCACTTGTACTTGATATGCGGACATGCTTTACTTTCTTTGAGCATGGGTATGCCTGCCTCAGACAGTGTTTCTTTCTGATCTCCTTTTGTGGCTTGGCAGACTGAACTTTGGCGAAATCCTTCTCAGCTTTTGACAGGTTTCCTTTCCATGCACTTACTTAATACATTTCGGCCATCATGTACCCCTTCTTACCTCATATATTAGGGGGCATCTGTTATAACTCAAAATCTCACTCTTGATGTTTTTGATGTTGCACTCATGGCCTAGGGAAACCCCTCCTTCTAGACCTGGTCCAAATACTTAAGAAACAATGTTTTACTCCCTCTACGCGACATTGCCTTGAGCTAAACACGTGTGTATTAAAACACTTAAAAAAAAATTAAATCTCATTAATTTCGGGTGGAGATCACGGGTTTTACCTGTTGATTACCTATTAGTGCCCGTGGCCCAATTGTTCCCAACGAATTCCCAACTAAAAAACTACTTTGGGAGAAGTATAAAAAGACTTCAATGGGAAGGCCTAAGGAGGGGAGAAGAGAGAGAAAAATCACTCTATTGAGATTATCCTTGACCAGGTCTGAAGATCCCTGTGCTTCCAGCACTTCCCCCATTACAGGAAACCCTTATTTCCTTGAGTTATGATGTCTTTCCATTAGTTGAGATATCTTGGAGTGAGTCATGGAAGGAGTTTGTTGAAGGCTTGAGATTGGACGAATCTGGAGGACGGTTCCACTTGGAGCCTGCAAAAGGAAGACTCGAGTGAAATAATTCCTTTCTGTACTTTAGTTATCTATAATAAAAGAAACACTTGTCTTGTTCTTGATATTAACCTTCTTCATGCTTATGATATCAATGTTATGATTTACATATAAATGGTTGTTTCAATTGTATAACTAACTACTTTTCAATATGCTATGAAGTTGATTTCCTTATGATGTTTGGTCCATATACTACTATGCTTTCTTGAATTGATTGTTTTGCAGGTTGAAGGATAGAAAGGAACTCTAAGAGGGTTTGGACCCTGGTTGGATCTTCCCAAACGAAGGACCCCCAGGTGCACCTATCTTCATGTAGTTTGTTTATATTAGCATCATGGCTATGTGGAATGCTTGTTTTTCTTTGTAGATAACCCTTTATCTACTAGGGTATAACCCAATACCCTAGGGGACTTTGCCCCTAAACACCTTTCACCTTCCTTTTCTCCTAATTTCCTTTATTTTCATAAATAAAATGCCAATTAATGCCACTTTCCCTTTCCAAATCCTTTGTCATGGCCTTTTCCAATTTCCTTAGCCATAATAAACCAAATGAACACCCACACTAGGATGTTTTACCTAACATTCAACTTGGAATCCCATGAACTTGGTTATTATTTTTCCTTTATTAACCTTATTACATGGAATTTTGACTAGGGTTGTTATAGAACCCTTCCCCTTGGGGGAACATCGTCCTCAATTTTCAATGACACCTACAACTAGCAAGACCACTACTAAGAAAAACATACTACCCATGGAGCTTTATAACTTATCTTGATGTAGTATTTACAATGATCAACCTACTAAAAGAAGACCAACATGACAACATAAAAACATGACACCCATACCGCTTATTAGAGCTTTATAACACAACTCATGGTGGTATTTACATTCATATAGATATATACATATACAAAAATATCACACCAAAAAATATACCAAAAACATTCTCTCAAATAGTGAATAAAGAAGGATATATACCACGCATATGATCTGCCATCTCCCATGTAGCTTCATCGAGCCCAAAGTGCTTCTCCTGCACTTTAACCTATTCAATTGCTTGGTTCCAAAGAATGAACATATTTCTCTTTAAAATACATTGAGGTTCTGGCTGGAATTTGCCTTTTGGCTCCACCTACAATATGGACCATTCAATCACATGGTCAACATCTTTAACACACTTCTTAAGCAATGACACATGGAAAAACATCATGGAATTTCACTGTCGTAGGTAGTGAAAATTGATAGGCTACTAGTCCAATCCTTTTAAGAATCTTAAAAGGTCCACAAAATTGAGATGCAAACTTGGCACATGATCCAATCCTCAAGGATCTCTTCTTGGGCTTGATGCTTAAGTACACCTATTCCCCAACCCGAAACTCCTTAAACATCATATTCTGATCTGCATAAATTTTCTGCCTGTCCTGTGTTGCCCTTAGATTCTTCTTGATTAACTACATTTCTGTTGTAGTGGCTACAATCACCCTCCAAAATTTCTTCCTTAGCCTGTTTTGGAGCCTCCCTACCAACCTTCACATCAGCTTGCCTTTCTTCATCAAGTCCTTAAGCTTCAGTGTCTTTCTTGCTCAAAGGCAACCTGTTGATCACAATTTGATCTTTTCCTTTCATAGGTTGCTCATCTACACTTGGTCCAGATGCAAGCTGAGCAGCTTCCCAGTGAAATTTGTGTATTTCTGGAGGGAAACCAACATTTCCCTCCAGGAATTGCGTAGTTCCCTCTGATAGCTTGGTTGTCTCCTATATTGTGCAATCCTACCAACCAACCCTCCCAGTAGGAATTGTGCAATTTTTCCCATCAACAGGTAGTTCATCCTAGGATTTGTGTAAATCTATGCAAAAGTCAGCTACTGGGCCTAGAAATTATGCAATCTCCTTGGGTAATCAGCCCAGCTGACAGTCAGAAATGTGCATTTTCTCCAACATTCAAGCAGTCGCTTGCATGTGCAGCTGGGTTGATCGATTCCCTCTAGGACCAAGCAAAATAGACTTGCATGCATAGGTTGCTTCTCCCAAGGTAGCATGCAAAGACATCCCTTATTCCAAGGATCTATGTTTAGCAGTTGGAGGTTACATGCAAGGAGAAATTCATAAACCTCCCCCCAAGTGTCACTTCCCTTAGATTTGTGGCATACTCGTCATAACCTCGATATTATCAAAACTTATCAACCAGATGTTGCAAAGATCATTCCTCACATCAACCTTGTAGCTCTGACATCCCATATCAAATCTAGGAGCAGTTGGCACTTTCAGCTTAGTTGTTTTTGGGTAAGCTCGCTTCCAATGCCTTGTGCTGCATTTTTGTCGCTTTTTGGGTTTTCACTTGTATGAGTACTATTTTCTTGATTTCTTTGAACGCTTGTTATCGTTTACATATATTCTAGTTTGTCCTAGCTTTGATTCAATTTTCATTGCTATATCACTGTTATTGCATGCATGAAGTTGTTTTGCACAGGCGTTCACCCAACCAATGAACAACCTCACCCACATGCATGTTGATCTATTTTCTTAATCTTCCATTCATATTTTGCATGCACTGTTTATCACTTCTGCTATCACTTAGTGTTGCCATGCATTTCATCGACTTAACTTTCTTTCAGTTGCCCGTTGGCGAGTCGGGCCAACCTTGGCCCGATCTTTGCCTTCACCAAGGCTACATTGTGCAATATGGAGAAGGAAGGCTCACCTTCCTCTCCAGATTTGTGCATTCTGGCCCAGAACTGACCTCCTGGACTAAATTGCACATTTTTGGAGCTTAGTGGCTGCTTGGCCCAAAAATTTGCACAAATTTGTCCCTGGGCCACTAGTCTTTCCCAGCTGGAATCACGCTTTCCGCAACCCAAGCAGCCAATTTCCCAACTGGATTGTGCATTTTGCAGTTCCAGTAGTCAGTTAGTCTCCCAGTTGCTCGACCTATGCCTTATGCAGTCTTGGTAGTCGGTCTCCCGATCTCTCAGCCGAAATTGCGCAACCATCACAATCATTCACCTAGGTATGTTGCAGGTCAGTTCTCATGTTCATTTTGGTTTTCAATTGACAGATTGCTTGTTATGAGTGTTTCCATGTCTCCAGTTAAGGTGTTCATCTGCCTCTTAGCAACAAAGGTACAATGGTTTCCAAGAGAGTAGAGATGAATACACTATTCAGAGCACACTTGGGGATGTAGTCGATCAAGTGTCCATGGGCTTACCTACTCACGAAGACATCAAGTTTTTCATCGACAAGGAAATCAAGCAGCAACATCACAACGAGTAGTATCATGAACAATAGCTGAAGGTAGCATACCGAATGTAGTGAATGCAGTGGATGCAAGAGGAAGTTTGTTGACAAATAGAGGTAGAGAAAAGTTGCAAGATCAAGCAGATCCACTAATAATGAAAGCAAATTTGGAGGCTCATACTATGAAGTGATGGCGCCACATGAAGATCACGTGAAGAAAGAAGGTGAAACAAAGAAGGAGTTGCATTTGCCAAAGCAGCAACTCAGGAAGAACATGAAGCTACACAGATAGACCAATGAGTTATGGCAGGAACATGAACAGCAGTGGGCGCAACATGCATTCATGGATGAAACTGCGCCAATACAAGTTAAGGATCTATCCTAATAGCTGACACATAGCAAACATGGTGAGAAGTGTTGTTGATCGCATGCAAAGGATCTAGTAGCATGCATGTCGTTGACCGCACATATGCAATCCAACCCATTCAACACACTCATCAAGGCGAAGGCAATAAGCAAGTCCAATTGGGGCTGAACATGTGCTTCGGCAAGTTGATGTGCATGACCACCAATGCACCTTGGCTTCTCCACTATACAGAGCTAGTACATATCTTTGGAGAAGCAGGCGGATGTGCCTATGATGTTCTACTGATAGGGCTAGCAAGTTTACATGGTGTATTATATGATTGTGACTTACACTTCTTTATATAATAAGAGCCAACACATTTTCATGCATATGTTGTTATTGTAGTTGGATTGCTCCGATTGCCTTAATGATATATGTTGTTTAACTTGCGTACTTGTGTATGAACTGATTCACATACAATTATATGAATCATGTTGTTAATGTGTTTCATATGTTGTTAATGTTGTCACCGTCCGTGTTGACTTCTATGCCAGACACCAAATAGACCTTTCTCTGAACCTTGTTATATCAACCATCACACTCATCTCAGACTGATCTGTGAGTGTTGTTCAGGTTATCTTACCTTGTATGTTGGAACTGCCACATCCATGTCGATTGCTCTGCTGGAAGCTGTGCATGTCATTTGTGTGGTGTGTTCTTAGTAGAGTTGGGACTGATCCCTTTCAACCAAGAACTCATCTTCACCCTCCTCCCCCCTTTGAAGTGTTGGAACCCCTCATACTCATTCCTTGACTCACTACATCAGTCACACCCTTGCTACTGACAGAGTTATCTTATTTGCCATTGTGCGACATTGTGATCAAGGCATTACCTTATGACCCACTGCTGGAACTCCTACACCAAACGGTCTAAGGTCTAATTGTGACTTCTTATCGGGGAGATCCCCTTGACATTTTGGTGGGTCCAACACTGTCAACATTTCTAGTGCTATAAGGAGGACCTAATGACAAGCAGTGTCCTCTCATCTAGTTTTGAACCTTTTCATATATTTCATGGAATCTTGCATTCTTCTTCCCCCGAGGTGTTTTTTGAATCGTGAAGATGTCTCCATCTCAGGGAATATTTTCAATCTCTTATCCACTCACACATATGATGGTGAAGGTGAAGTGGCCTGGCCTGAGCACTTACATAACTTCCTTTCCATGATTTATGAGGAAGATGAGTTTACTGACGAACAGACCGGTCTGATGCTTTCATTCACACTTTGTGACTCCCCATTTTGTTGGGTGCTCATCCTACCAACTAACACGGTGAAATCATGTAAGCACTTCTGTGATCTTATTGAAGACACGTTCCATCATTTTGATCCAGACCATCTTTACCGGAAATTGTTACAACAATGGAAGGCTCTACATGAATCCATTATTGATTTTTGGCAGAGCTTCCGTGACTTACAATTTTAAGCTCCGAAGAGCCAAATGAAGTTCGCTTATCTTTGGGACTAGTTCGAGTATTGTCTTAAGAAATCTTCCCATCCCAAGAGAAAGCTTGATGTCCAACCTCGCTCAACCTTCTTCATTGATCAAACTACGCAATCCCATGTGGGAGCAGGCACTGTCCCAATGGATTGTCTGCCTCCCTCTCATTGAACAGCTCCACCATCACCTAGTGATACTGAGGATCATGTTCACACATTTTTTCATCCTTCGCACCCTGCCAACATCACTCCCTTAATTTTCGTGTAGAGTTGGTTGTGAATCCTTCGAGTTCCCATATGCATTCTTTTCTTCAACCTCCATATTCACACCCGAGAGTTCCTCTGGATGATGTTGTCTTGTGTTCGTCCATTCCAGACTCTTCATTTATTGTGTTCCTATGTGACTCCATTGGGGTACTGTCCAGGCCTATTAGTAATGGAGCAACACCAAAGATGAAACTTAGACTTTGACGACTGTATTGCTTGTGCACTTATATACCCCTCAACCCTAATTAAAATAACTGTGTTTCCTTGGCTTGGATGTGTATCAATCAACCAAGAGTCTGGCAGATGCTACACCTTACAATCAAGTTAGTGTGAAACAAAGATGAGCTAAGAATTGAACAATACTTTCGAAGGTGTTAGACTTGCTTCTCACGAACAAGGTCCATTCAGAGAGCTGGAGTTTTACTAGTGTGTCTCCAAGTGTTGTAGGAGCTACAACCACCCTCCAAAAATTTTTCCTTTGCTTGTTTTGGAGCCTCCCTACCAACCTTCACAGCAGCTTTCCTTGCTTCATCAAGTCCTCAAGCTTTAGTGTCTTTCTTGCTCAAAGGCAGCCTATCGGTCATAGTTTGATCTTTTCCTTTCACAAGCTGCTCATCCAGACTTGGTCCAGCTATAGGCTGAGAAGATTCCTAGTGAAATTTGCACATTTTTGGAGGGCAACCAACAGTTTCCTCCAGGAATTGCGCAATTCCCTTTGAGAGCCTGTTAGTCTCCTAGATTGTGCAATCCTGCCAGCCAACCCCCCAGCAAGAATTGCATAATTTTTCCCATGAACAAGCAGTTTAGCCCAATATTTGTACAAATCTAGGTAGCAGTCAGCTGCTCGGCCCAAAAATTGTGCAATCCCCTTGGGCAGTCAGCCCAGTTGACAATAAAAAATGCACATTTTTCTCCAACAGTCAAGTATTCACTTGCATGTGCAGCTAGGTTGATCAGTTCCCTCCGAGACCGAGAAAAACAAACTTGCATGCATAAGCTACTTCGCCCAAGGTAGCTTGCAAAGGAATCCCTTGTTTCAGGGATCTATGTTTAGCAGTTTCAGGTTACATGCAAGGAGAAATTAAGAAACCTCCCTCCAAGTGTCGTTTCCCCTAAATTTGTGGCATGCACGTCATAACCTCGATGTTATCAAAACTTATCAAATGGATGCTGCAGAGCTCATTCCTCACATCGACCTTGTAGCTCCGACATCCCACATCACATCTAGGAGCAGTTGGCACTTTCAGCTCAGCTTTTTTGGGGTAAGATCACTTCCAATGCCTTATGCTACATTTTTGTAGCTTTTTGGATTTTCGCTTGTATGAGTACTATTTTCTTGATTTCTTTGAAAGCCTGCTATCGTTGTTGACAACATAGAGGTGGAGCAACGTTGCAAGATTAAGAAGATCCACTGATAATGAAAGCAACTTTGGAGACTCAGACTATGAAGTGATAGCACGACATGTAGATCGCACGAAGATAGAAGATGGAACAAAGAAGGAGTTGCATGCATTGAAGCAGAAACTCAGGAAGAACATGAAGTTGCATGGACAGACCAATAAGTTGCAGGCGCAACATGCATTCACAGATGAAACTACGCCAGTACAAGTTAAGGATCTATCCCAACAACTGACACATAGAAAACATGGTGAGAAGTGTTGTTGATCGCATGCAAAGGATCCAATAGCATGCATGTCATTGAGTGCATGCATGCAATCCAACCCATTCAACGCACTCACCAAGGCGAAGGAAAGAAGCAAGTCCAACTGGGGCTGAACATGTGCTTCGGCAAGTTGATGCGCATGAACACACACTTGAAGATCAACACGAACATTATGCATCAATGTGTTGTCAGTTCAACAGTCCCAAGAAGACCATGCGCATGTTAGCAAACGAGTTGGATGAAGGGGCCTAACCAATGCACCGGTTGCAACGGAGGCAACAGTTCACTTCAGCAAGATGTCACCATGAGGTGCATGCACACCATCATGGACGACCAAGCTTGGCATCAGCTCACCAGCTTTACCATCATAAGCATGTCAAAGTGTTGGTCTCACCATAGCAGATTGAGTGTCAGTGATGTCTTGCAAGGTTTTCTCAAGCCATGTTGTCTCACATGAGTACATGTGCATTGTAACGTTGAGTCATGTCAAGTGTAAGTCGAGTGTCAACAGTTGGATGTAACAGTCATAGAGTAGGTGAAGAGTCATGAGGGTAGTTGAACTATCACAAATGGGAATGTTAAGGGTCACCCCACCCTTTGCTATAAGTAGTCCCTCATAACTCATTGTAGAGGCTTTTGGTTAGCCAAGATTCTACTAAGACTATCTTGAAGAAGGCTTGGACAATATTGTAATGCGCCTTGGCTTCTCCACTGCACGGAGCTAGTACATCTCTTTGGAGGAGTAGGCAGGTGTAGTTGTAACATTCTATTGATAGGGCTAGCAAGTTTACATGGTGTATTGTATGATTGTGACTTACACTTCTTTATATAGTAAAAGCCAACACATTTTCATGCATATGTTGTTATTGTAGTTGGACTGCTCCAGTTGCCTTAATGATATATGTTGTTTAACTTACGTACTTGTGTATGAACTGATTCACATGCAATTATATGAATCTTGTTTTTAATGTGCTACATATGTTGTTAATGTTGTCATCGTCTGTGTTGACTTCTCTACCAGACACCAGACGGACCTTTCTCTGAACCTTGTTATATCAACGTCACACTCGTCTCAGATTGATCCATGAGTGTTATTCAGGTTAACTTACCTTGTGTGTTGGGACTGCCGCATCCGTGTCGACTGCTCTGTCAGAAGCTATGCATGTCATTTGTTTGGAGTGTTCATAGCAGAGTTTGGATTGATCCCTTTCAACCTGGAACTCATCTTCACCTTCCTCCCCCTTTGAAGTTTTGGAACCCCTCATACTCATTCCTTGACTCACTACTTCAGCCACACCCTTACTACTAACAAATTTATCTTACTTGCCTCTGCGCGACATCGCGGTCAAGGAATTACCTTATGACCCACTGCTGGGACTCCTACACCAAACGGCCTAAGGTCTAATTGGGACATCTTACCGTGGATATCCCCTTAACATGTTGGCGAGTCTAGCACCGTCAAAAATTTCCTATTCCATTTTTGCCAGCATGTCTTTTCCTATCATCACCCTGTTTAGTGGATCACTCCAACTAGTGGGAGTATTACAACTCCTCCCACATATTGCGTCGAATAGACTCATCCTCTGTGACTCTTGATACCCATTATTGTAAGAAAACTCAACCAACGGAAGGTACTCCTCCGATATCCTCTTTTGATGCATCACATACATTTTCAATATGTCCTTCAATATCCTATTGACCCTCCATGTCTGTCCATCTGTCTGTAGATGATAAGTTATGCTGAAAGGCCAACTTTGTGCCCAAACCTGCAAACAACTCCTTCTAGAATCTAGAAGTGAACTTAGCATCCCTATCTGACACAATCTTCATTGGAAAACCATGCAACCTCACTACATCTTGGATTAAGACCTATGCTACATTGTTAGATGAATAGGTAGACTTCACTGGAATGAAGTGCGCTACCTTTGTCAACCTTTCCACCAAAACCATGATGGAATCATACTGTCTAGATGTCCTCAACAAATTTGTAATGAAATCCATGGAAATGACTTCCCATTTCCACTCTAGAACCATAATCTACTATAGTAGTCCACCTGGGTGCTTACATTCTACTTTTGCATGTTGACAATATAAGCATCTAACCACAAACTATTCCACTTCCTTCATCAGATTTGGCCAATAATAAAACTTCTTCATCGTTGTCAATGTCTTCTAGTATCTTGGGTGTCATGAATACAATTTTGCATGGAATTCTCGCAAGATAGTCTTCGTGAGCTCACTATTATTTGAAACATAGATTCTGTCCCTAAATCTAACCAAACCATCCATTGTGAGATGATAGTCCACATCCTGATCACCTATACCCTGTTATAACCTATTCCTAAGCTCCATGTACTTGTCATCCTACTATCCTACCTATAAAATTTGATCATGTAAGTTTGTCCCATAAGAACTCATAGTTGCTATATGATTCACTTGCACTCTCCTGCTAAGAGCATCTACAACCCTATTTTCCTTTCCCTTAATGTACCGTATCTCAAAGTCAAACTTGCTAATCATGGCCAACCATCTAGGGTGCCTGGAATTTAAATTTGATTGGTCAAGTAGATACCTCAATCCACTGTGATAGCTCATATAAACAAATCTTCTACCAAAAAGATAGTGCCTTTGCATATTCAATGCATGGATGATCGCTACTAACTCAAGATCATGTGTGAGATAATTCTTCTCGTGCTCATTAAGATTCCTTGATTCATAGCACACTATGTGTCCTTCCTGCATTAATACTCCACCAAGTCCTCTCTTGCAGGCATTTGTAAATACCACAAACTCTTTGTCGAAATCTGTAATCTTTAAAACTAAAGCATGTGTCAACAACTGCTTCAATTGCTCAAAACTTGTTGCACATTCCTCGGTCCATTCAAATTTCTTACCTTGCCTCTGCAGTGATGTAATAGGATATGCAATTCGAGAGAAGTTCCTAATGAACCTTCTATAATAACATGCTAGCCCCATAAATTATCTTACCTCATCCACATTTCTAGGAACTTCCCACTCCATGATAACTCTTATCTTCTATGGTCCACTACTATGCCTTCCTGAGAAACAACATGTCCCAAGTAATGTACCTCTATCTGAAAGAAACTGCATTTGCCAAGCTTGGCATACAATTGATGCTCTCTTAGGAATATCAAAATTGTCGCTAAGTGTTTGGCATTCTCTTCCTCATTCTTAGAATATATCAATATAATGAAAAAATTATCCAGAAAAGGATGCAACACACTATTCATCAAGCACATAAAATTAGCTAGAGCATTAGTCAAAGTAAATGGAACTACAACAAAATCATAATTCTCATACCTGGTCCAAAAAGCGGTCTTGTAGATTTCCTCTTCTTTAATGTTTACCTGATGGTATCCTAATCTGATATCAATCTTTGAGAACATTGTTGTTCCCTTCAACTGATCAAACAAGTCATCGACCATCAACAACAGATACTTGTTCTTGATGTTCACCTTGATCAATTGCCTATAATCAATGCATAACCTAAGATTACCATCATTCTTCTTCATAAACAACACTGGTGCACCCCAAGGTGATACACTTGGCCTAATGTATCCCTTGTCAAGAATTTCCTTCAACTGCAACTTCAACTCTACTAACTTTGGTGTGCTCATCCTGTATGGTGCCTTTGATGCTGGTGTTGCCCCTGGTACTAACTCAATAAAGAAATCCACTTCTTTATGAAGTGGAAACTTTGAAATATCTACTAGAAACACATCCTGAAACTGTTGCAAGATTGAGTACCTATTCATAACTTTTGCATCCTCAACATCCTTACCTTTATCACTAGAAATGTGCACTGCAAATAACACACACCCTTTTCTGTGATTGTGATTTTTCTACATAGTTGTCACCATTCTAACTGATGTAGTTTTCTTCTTACCCTACAAGATTCTCTATTCCCCATTTTGATACAAGAATTCAATAGCTTTGTCATAGCAGCCTCCCTTAGTCCTGTGAAGATACAACCAGTCCATACCCAAAACCATACTATATGATCCCAACGGCAATAAATTCAATTGTGCTGAGGTAGGCATACCGTTCAACTCGAATGTGCAAGTTCATACCCAATGATGAACTCTCTTCTTTGTACCTGTAGCCAACTGCACTAACCAATATTATGCATGCACTTATTTATTCAAACCACACTTATCCACCAAATCATGACTTACATAACTATAATTAGATCCATGGTTAATCAAAATTAAAAAAACTTGATCACAAAGCTTATTGTCCATCTCAATAATAGATGCCTAGTGATCTTCCTACCTATTACCCAATGTTGCATAAATATGTGGAATTCTCTAGCCAACATCCCTAACTATGTGCATGTCCTATGCACTGTAAATCTGAGGCCTACCACCCTGATTCTGCAAACAATCCATCTTGAGATGCTCCTTGACACATACCCAACACTGCAATTGTCCCTTACCTTCACCTTTATTTTGATGCCCTCTAGGCTGTGACCCATTAAAATTCTTGTAAGGCAAAACAATTTCTCTCTCCTGCATTCTGAGGTCTTGTTCACTTCAAATTCAATTTACATTTAGCTTTGTCTTTCCCTTTCCAACCTTGTTGATATTTTGTCTTATGCTTTGATTGCTCATAACAGTGCTTCAATTTCCCAATGAATTCTTCAAGTGTCTGAGGCTCATGATACTCAATTTGATCTCTCAATGCTAATGGAAATCCACTAACAAATCTTTGAACTTTTTATTTTTCATCGTTAAGATATGGTACATACCACAACAACTCCAGGAACTTGGTCATATACTCCTCATTCATCATTGATCCCATCTTTAGCTCATATAATTCCTTGTATTTTCTAGCATAGTACCTCTCTGAGAAATATTTCTTCCTGAAAAGTCTCTTGAATTCATGCCAACTCAAATCCTCTTTCATGATGCCTCTAACCCCCTTCACATCTTCCCACTAGATGTCTGCTTTCCCTTTGAGGTTGAAGATATCTATTTTTGCCTTCATGTTCTTCGTGTAATCATTTAGCTCAAATAAATTATTCATCCCAAGTAACCATGCCTTTGCATCCTTCGGATTCTTCAAAAATCCACCAAAGCTAGGTGGCTTGGCTTTCTTGTCCTCATCTATAAAATATTCCCTATCGCTCCTTTTGTAAGGATGATAATGATGATGACCATGGTACCTGTCAGAACTAGAACTAGAATAGAACATGTGTCCATCACCTCTCTTATTCGGCATGTCCAAGAACCATCCATCCCTTATCGTTTCATCCCTATCCGCCCCATGCCCACCATGAGATCTACTGCCATATGCCCCATTAGTCCTATCCTCCTACCCATGGCTAATCCTAAGCAGTCCCTATCTCTGCAAGTCTGACAAACTATGAAGGATTGTTGATTAAAATATTCGTGTTTCTCCTGTGCCAATGATTATGTCATTATCTTCTTTGCAACTTCTTATTTTTGCCTTCAAACTTCTCAATGTGTTTGCTAAGCTAGAAGAGTTCCCACCACCGTGTTTCTTATCTGATCCATAGGGACAGTCTCATGAAATGTAGTCTACCATCTTTCTAGTCATATATGATCTTCCTCCTACAATTATACCATGTCAACTTAAACCAAAAAATAACATAATCAACATACCTTAGTATAGTTTAGGGGAGGATATCTCGTCTGCAAGATCAACCTGATTAGTGCAATACATGTATAAACATAATCACATCAGTACATAAACATCATTTCAACCATTATCCACTTATCATGCATGACCATACCAACCACATACCATGACCTCATGCACGACAACTATAACCACGTCAATGTATGCATAATGACGTATAAAAATTGACATGCATAATAAGTGCATAACCGACACACACTCACAATAAATACATACAACAACAACACCGTCAACTTTCACATGGCGATGCAACTGCAACCATGCCCATGGACCACAAGCATAAAGAATACATATGCAACCGACATGTATGCATGACAACGCATTCCACCCATCCAGTCCAAGGGGTAAACTATACTCTGATACCACTCTATAACACCCTCCTCCCACATTTACCAAAGCTAACCAGTTGACTAGGATAAACATGTGACTAAGAGTTACTATGATGTGATTCAACTCCCCATGTATAGTTAAGGAAGTGGAACTAACAAGACAAAACCAATCTGACCTTTCTCAGGAGCTACAAAAACTTCAGGAGACAACCAACCCTTCCAAGTGCCCAACCCCTGAGACAACTTGTCATTTTGCTGAGCTAGACCCCCACTCGCTCCCATGTAAATCCATGCATGCGACTAAGACCCTCCAGTCGCTCCCAAAACAAGGCACACATGTGACTATGGCCTTTTTCAAGTAATTCTGAGCGAGCAACCCCAAAGTTTGTGCTACTTTTTCAGGGCTAGGTCTTAGGCCTCTACCCAAAACTTCATGAAACTTCCAAACATGATAAATAACAATGAATTAAATCTACTAATGCAAAAATTGGTATAAGAAATTGACCTGAGTGCTACTAGCCATGACAAGAATTTAGTCAAACATGTCACAAACATGTAATCTACAATTCATAACCACATATCTGAGCATAGGGTTCTCATACTTATCTGAGAATCATTAAGAAGAATTGATGCCTTATCACAATAGTTGCATTATTATCTATTAGGTCATATATTCATTCATATTTCTTGTACTAATCAAATCATGATGATATCCATAACTAAACTTTGTCATGAACCATGCTTATAACCAACATATAACCAACAAAATAATAAGAGTAGAATATCCATAGAGACCACATATTAACAAGTACATTTACACATGAAATACCAAAGGAAAAGGAGTTTTTATTAATGTATGCATAAGCCAACAAAGTCATGGACTCCCACGAACCACCCGGCCATAAATTGGGCTGGAAAAACTCTATCTTTCAGTGATCAACCTTGTGCCATATTCCAAGAATGAATGTGGGACTCACAACATAAACAAGTAAGGCTTCCTTGCGCTTTACCATATATCCACTAAGGGATTCCTAGGCCTGAAACCCTTATTAATACAACCAGGCTTTACGGCAATCCCATCATATCACTAGCCTCTAAACAAGCAGGGATACCTCCAAATATCTGCACCTAAACCATGAGGAATTTGTCCATCTCCACCTCTCAGCTTTATTATGTATCCCTCCATTACTGGTCAAGGGATTCCTAGGCCTACGTGGTCTCCACCCTCTGGGATTTATCGTGTATCCCTCCATTACTAGTCAAGGGATTCCTAGGCCCAATCAAGGGTACTCACAACTAGGATTTACCATATATCCCACCCAGGGATTCCTAGGCCTTGTGATTAATCCTGAGACCACCCCACTCAACTTAGAATCCATCCAGAAATCCAAAACAATAAAACCCCATCACACCATGGCTATCCGAAAATGGCAAGGCAAGGCTGAAACCAATGTCATACTTGGCAAGACCCATGCCAATGACAACAAGAGAACCAAAAACACACATGCATGTATCATGCATGCCAAAACTAGCAAGAAAAACACACATGCAACTTGATACTTGCAAGTAATACCACTGTAGTCACTTGATTCCTGCTCTTCCTTGCTTGATCCTTGCTTCCTCTTGATTTCTTGTCCTTCCTTTTCCTTCTTTCCCCAATGCTAGAATGATCTAAGAATACTCTAAGTGTCCAAGAGTATGAGAGAGAGAGCTCCAAAACTGAACTAACAAAAAAGGTTGTGAATTGATCCTCAGAATCCTTTTTATCAATGAGGCCTCTATTTTATTCAATTTCCATTAGTTTCCTTCATTTTCCATGCAACCTGTGACCTTTCACCTTCTTTTCTTCTAATTTCCTTTATTTTCATAAATAAAATTCCAATTAATGCCACTTTTCCTTTCCAAATCCTTTGCCATTGCCTTTGCCAATTTCCTTAGCCAAAATAAACCAAATGAACACCCACACTAGGATGTTTTCCCAACATTCAACTTGGAATACATGTCCCATGACCTTTGTTATTATTTTTCCTTTATTAACTTTATTACATGGAATTTTTACTAGGGTTATTACACTTGTAATGTGTTGTCAATCACACAAACTATTAGAAATTTTATAATAATTAAATAATCCTAAATTCACGGGGATTCCATGGAGATCTCGACTTCCTCATAACGACAATTTTATTATGCTCATAATATCATCAAACAATAAATAATCAACATGCATGGACTTACAGTCGATTCTTTTTAAACTGAATTTTAACACCTAAACAACTTGTTAGATAATTTTCTAAAAATCCACATATGACTAAGCCCAATTAGTCCAAGTGTTGAACTTGGCTCTGGTACCTCCTATAAAAACACCCCTTACTCAAACCCATGACCAAGAGGTGGTCACTCTCAATACACGACCCTCAAAATACTATTAGGAAGATGTGGTTTAAAATTTTTTACTTTCATAGAACTCCTCTCTACCCAAAACTATCATCATAAATGCGTTCATCTCGTCAAAACAAATCCAGTGACATATAATTTCACCCCAATTTGAGTTATGGATCGAGAGAAGTAGCCTTTCAAAGTGGGCTCCACTCCCCTTAGCCACATCAGCAAGCTTCCACATGGAAATTTACCATTGGTTGGAGTGATTAGCGGGACCACCATCAGGCCAAGTCAGCCTCTACTCGAAGTGCAAAACTTCCAAAGTTAACTCGACCCTGACTCCTAACCTCCTGACCTCTGACCTAGTCAAAGTAGACTTCCCCGATGGAAAACTTCCTCAGGTGACTTCCCAACCTCCCAACCTTCGACTTAGTTGGGGTCAGATTCCTCGACGGACCACTTACCCAGTGACTATCCTGACCTCCATACCTCCAACCTAGTCAGGTCTTAGCTCTTGACCTGCTATGACTTAGACAATTTTCAATCAATTCCATGGCATTTTGGAAGCTTCGAGAGGTGAGTTTCTGAAGAAAATTCGTGGGAATTACTTGGGGTTCTTCAAGGAAATGGATGCACTACTCATCCCTAAAACTAAGGGAACTTACAAGTCCCTACAAGAACTTGAAAAACTATCAAAAAGGTCAATAACAAGAGGAATTTTCTCTAAAGACCCAAATAACTGACAAAGTTGCCAACTAAGGAATTTGACTCCCTTAACTGACCCAATTAGCGCAAAGACCAGAGACCTTGCATCTGTCATAGCTCTCCATCATTCCACAAAGGAATATATAACAAGAAACTTCCCACTGAAGTTTCATTGACCTTCTTAGTCATTCATGTACTAGTGTTGTTCAAACACTGCAAGGATAAGTCCTCCTTGCTCCTGTCTTACTACATCATACAATTATCACTTAAGGAATTTTAGTTCATTCATACCAATTGAAAAAGGATTATAACATCCCATCAAATATAACCATATGCCAATAACGTACATAAGTTATCTACAACAAGAACAAGCATGTAACCAACCTAGAATCATAATAGTCAACCATGAGATCATACAAGGTTACACATAAGAACTTATCTTTAATTAATATAGTTGATGGGAGACTGAGTTTGAGACTTCAACTCTCCACCCAACCATAGACAACTGTATCCAATCTACTTGCAGTTGTCACCCCCAAGCCAGATCCCAAGGGACTGAGGTGGTCTTGCTGAAGGGAATAATCAACATTTGTCAAATGAAACAAGGACTCCTGAGGTCCTCCTACCTCCATGCACCAGCTACTCAAAAATAAGTTGCATTTAGGAAATGTAAAGGAATTGTGCCTCCACCCTTCATCTAACAAATGATGAAAAAAATAGACAAGGAATCCAAAGGTCTACTGCCTCCACCCTTCAATTAATCAATAAAAATTTACCAAGTTCAGGGATTCCTTAGACTTGCAACCTCCACTCTCTCTAGCCATCCAGAAACACACCCACATACTCTAGGGAGTCTAAAGGTCTCACCTCCACCTTAGAATCATACAACAAAGTGGTTCCACCCAATTAAGGGAATCTAGAACCCACTACCACATAGTGGTTTCACCCAATTAAGGGAATCCAAAACCCACTGTTAAATGAAAAGAAATTGAGACCTCCAGAGTTTTATTTTCTAGGAATCCAAGGGCTAAACCTCTACCCTAGGTTGTTAAGGGAATCCATAAAATTTCATATCTGCCCTCCATCCCCCTAAGGTATCAGGAGATTTACCCTCACTCAAAGCAGAGCTCCTCTGGTGATCCTATTTCTTCACTGAAGGATGATGACACCTAAAGAGTAAAGGAAGAAGTCAGACTCCTCCCAACACTTTAACTTTTGTTGTCTACCAGGAATAACAACACTCTAATTTCATATTGTTTCCTCCAATCGTTATCCCTTTGTGATTTTCGTGTTATATGGGCATCACACTTTTCATTGCTTCATTTTCTACTGCTCTCGAGTCTCTCTATATGTTGTCCCTAGGATCTCAAGCTCTCTCTTTGATTTTTCCCTTCTTTGCTCCCTGATGTGGTCTGCTTGTGCATGAGAGTTTTTATTCTCTCTCTCTCACTCTCTCTCTCTCTCTCTCTCTCTCTCTATCTATCTATCTCTATCTCTCTCTCTCTCTCTCTCTCTCTCTCTCTCTCTCTCTCTCTCTCTCTCTCTCTCTCTCTCTCTCTCGCATTGCTCTCCCTCGTTTCCATATTTTTGAGAAAAATAGAGTTTTTTCCCCTTTCTTCCCGTTCTCTGGGAAACCTCTCCTTTTATTTCCATGCATTGTGTCATGGTTTCCTTTTTTTGATATCCCAATCCAACATGGGTTTTGTCCCTTGCCTACAATTCATAAATTTACAACAACCCTCTCTTCAACACACCATTCTAGAGCATTTAAAGCTCAACAACCAACCTTCAATGGTTGTCTAAACTGTCCAATTTTCTTCCTTCAGCAAGTAAGCTAAATTTCCTAATAAATTGACCTCCCTTGATCCCTTTTTGAATCTGTGTCTCTTACTCAACCCTTTTTAACTTGAAATATACTTACAATCATGTATTTATATGACAAAATCTAGCCATTAGCGAGCTGGGAAGTTACACCAAATTTCTCTTTTGAGGTGCAAAACTCTTTTAAAGTGAAAAGAGATTTAATCCCTTTACGGGCTTGGTAGATCCAAATTTAAGATGGATCTACGCTATTTTAATTATTAGCCTTAAAATATGCCACATTAGATAAGAATACCATGGGGAAAAACCATGGGGTAGAAAATTTTATGATTTTTGTATTTTATTTTAAATTTAATTTAATTTAATTTTGTTTTTTTGACTAAGTCAAAGTTTTAAACATTATAACATCTCTACAATACTGACTGGAGAACACCTCTCAAAGCAATTAGAATTTTTAAATTATATTTAAAATCTTTAGTAAAAAATAATTTAACTAGAAATTGCACCAAATGTTGCAAAATAAAAGTTGTAAATCAATAGCATCTGGAGAAAGAGAATGGATGAAGACAGATGTGATATGTTGCAATTTGAGTGAGATAAATCTAAATGTTATTCAATAAGGTCTTCAAGTATGATGTTAAAAAACAAATATTTTTTGCAATGTAAGTGCTATGATACCCGAACATGTCATATTAGGGATTTGTTGAGTTGGATTATCTGTTAACAACCTTGGATATTGCAATGGTTATCTCATCAGAATATATCTTAAAATTGTTATTACTATAGTCAAGCTATGCTCTACTCAATGACTATTAGCAGAATGACAAGGCATGTCATAGATCTCATGAAATGAATATGGAAGAACCATTAAAAACCCACATAATTCAACACCATGCAAGCACCATTTACCCTGGAGAAGCCAAATGTGGGTAAAATATTTCTAGCAGGCAAAATTTTTCTTTGTTGTTTAAGTGGGCATGGTCAAGATCAATATCATCTTGATTAACTATGACCGTTTCATGTTCCCCTAAATTTTCAATTTTGTCAGATGTAGGGAAAGCATCAATTTGAGTGTCATCACTCAGGCCCAAACATTGATGGTTGCCAAATGCAATAATTTCAATATTTGAACATCCTGACACTGTAATACCAACTTCTGAATTTATTGAATCTTGAGAAGCCTGATCTTCTCCATATAAGATATAGGTGCAATAAAACTTGAAGGGGAGTAGTCTGAACCACTCTATTTATACATAAATTCTTCAAATCTCCCATGTATGTTACCTTCATATTTGACAAGTGAAAAAAAATCAACTGGGGAAGATTCTATGGAGGAAATTTGTTTAACTGAAGAGGATTCATCATCTATCTTTGTGTTGGGTAGGGGTCCGCTAGGTCTAAGTTTTTCCTTAGTCATGTAAAGACTCCACATTTTTAGGAGCGGAGCACAAGTAGCGTGGGGTTATAAGAGTCAAAGGGGCTTTAGGGTGGGTCAAAGACCCTTATTTTGTAAAGGTATGGGATTATCTAAAGCATTTTGAGCTCCGCCCATGGTTTCCGGACCATGATATGTAAGGGTAAAATAATATATAAAGGGATGTTTTAGCAACTCTAAGATATAGAATGAATTGAATTGAACTATCCTTGAGTCTGTTTTGGTGAAATGTTTCTATAGTCAAATGAAGGGGAAGGGTCCTGCAAGTGTGTGTGCAAGGTCAGAAAGATTGTATTTGGGAAGACTTGACTAATAAAGAATAATTTTGAAGCAGATCTATGTATTTTCCTATGTTCACATAGTTTCTGTGTTTTAGCCTGTTTATGGTTCATTTTATATTTTTATTCTGAAATTGCATCACGAAGGTTAATATATTGTTGTATATGTTGAATAATACACGTTAGAATAGTTTTGCGCAGTTTGCAACTCTGTTAAGTAGGAAAATGCTTTACAATTCTTCCAATAAGGTTAAGAGTCTACGAAGGTTGGATTAAGCCCTAAATTGTTAAAAACATTACAGCCACACTGCATAGTCCCTATGGATGAAGAAACCTCATTCTAGCATCCCCCAATATCACCTTGGGTGAGGCTGTGGTATGCGTGAGTAGGTTGTCTCCGAAAGGGCCAATGGTATAGGGTTTTCTTTGTTAGAACAACGAACTTTGAACCTAGGTCTATGCCCCTGAAGCCAACAAATGGTTCCGTTTATGGGACCGGGATCTATCTGAGGGATGTGTGATGTGGATACCAACTAGAAAAGAGATACAAAATTAGGTAGATTGGAAGTTGCGTGAATTTATAGCATAGGAAAGAAGAGATCCACGCGAGTTGAAAGAAAGGTGGTTACAGAGGTATATCTATACAGAACAAAGCGAGATCTATTTTCACATCATTTGCTAATGAGTTGCACGAATGGCTTTCGAAGCTAGCGGACAATGAACCCTGTTGGAAACATGACGATCCTATTATGTGGACCCTAGAGCTGATTAAACAACTTAAGGAGTCTAAAAATAAGGTTGCAAGAGTTTTTGATTACTGGGTTGATAATACCCTCGAAGGATTTATTACTAAAATTGAAATTGACACAACAGTATCCTACAGTGAAGTTGAACACAAATTTTTCAAAGGTCCACGAGGTAAGTATTTGAATTCCTTAAAGCTCTGGATTAATATTTTGTTATGTGAAAAGGGTGTTATGCCTATAGACTGATGTTTAAAAGAGGCCAGAATGGTTCTACGGGAAGCAGAAGAATATTTATAGCCAATTGTGACGAATATGTTGAGGGTGAGTATAGTCCATTATTGGGTGAATCAGACAATGAAGAAGAAAGGAGCAACCCTAGTACAGCTAGAGGTGTGTCACCGTCAGAAAATTAAGGAACTTCTGGGATTCTACATCCATCCACTCCACCTCCACCTTCGCCTCCACCTCATACACCTACACCTCCACCTCCACCTCCACCTTTGCCTCCACTTCATACACCTACACCTACACCTCCACCTCCACCTCCACTATTCAACATGGCTAACGCAATGAAGATGCCAATCTTTAAGGGCCTGGGATCAGAGGATCCTGATCAATTTTGGTTTGTTGTAAAAGCTGTGTGGAAAGTGCAGTAGATCAATGACGACAATATGAATAAAGTGCATCTTGTCACAATGATGTAGGATAGAGTGTTGTCGTTGTATATCAAGTACAGTACAGTGAATCTAGTTGCTTCACTAGCTACGACGAAGAATGCACTAAACGGGGAGTTTAAGAAGCCCAATTTGCAGTCACAGTGTATTATAGAAATAAAAGAGATCAAGCAGTCCATCAATGAGACTTCCTAGGATGTAGATTAGAGGTTAAAATGTTTGATGGGACAAGCCAACTTCCAGATATATGATGAATTTCAAAAACAATGGTATATAGTTGCACTATTGCCACACCTCGGATTACCAATATCATAAAAAAATATTGGTACACAGGCATATGCATTAGAAATCGTGACGAAATTAGAAGTTTCGCGATACAAGATACTCACATAGGGGTTCAGCAGATATAATCCCAGTTAGAAAACTTGGTTATGGAGTTGCAAGATTTGAAGAAAGGAAAGGACGTTTGGTCTGAGATGCGCTCAGAAGTATGGTGCCTAAAGTGTAAGAAGGAAGGTCACTATAAGGACCAGTGTCTTTTCTACCTTGATTATTTGGCTGGCGGCGGTCCCAATCCATTGAAGCTAGAGCTTAGTACTTGACAAAGTATTAGATAGAGTGTATGGTGTAGTATTTGCGGAGTTGCAGGATAACACTTGACTAATCATTGTTATTTTCTACAGAAATATGTGTAGTCACTGCAAAAATTATTTTGTAAGTTTTGTCGATCAATATGACATGATGAGAGCCATTTCCACGGCTATGACTTGATGATAGATTGAACCCCGACATATAGGATGCAAGTTGAAGGCTGCGTGCATGAAGAGAACAGTTCACCTGCAGTTCGCAGAGGATTTCAAGGTCAAGGACATGGTCGAGGAGGAGGCTTCAGATGAGGACGGGGTCAAATCATATGCTATAATTGTGGTGAAGTTGGATATTATGCGTGATATTTTCATAATCCCTCTCACCTTTCATGTCAATATTGTAGACAGTTTGCCCATGTGATAGAAGATTGCCCTGTTTTAATGGATAAGATGCAGGAAAAGAAGAATCAACAACCTGCGAATAATATACAAATGATGCAGTCCGAGCCACACGAGGATGATACATGCATTAATATAGTGACACGAAGTGGTGTGACTACCAGAGAAGATAAGGAAGAAGGTAACAATCCTAAGGCAGATACATGGTTTAGAAAGGCAGGAGAAAAGAGTATTGGGTTTGATTTGCAGAAGGAAAAGGCAACTTTCTTGGAGGCAAGGAAGAGTTTCATGGACATAGGAGCTTTGAAATCAAAGACACAAATGCAACTAGTACCAAAGAAGAATTCTCTTGAGGTAGGTACTGTGATGGAGAACCTTGATTCGACTGTTCTGAAGTCCTTTCTGCATACATGTATGAAGTTTTTAGGGGACCGGAAAGCAGTGGAAGGGTTGCAAGAATTGAGCGACAACTATGTCAGTAAAGAGAAGCCACAACCTGAACAATGCATAGTAAATAAGGTTAAAAAAAAATAAGAAAAGGATTGGCCAAGAAATACGATTAACTACGCAGATTAGCGAATTTAAAATGGATCAAGTAATTCTGGACTTGGGATCATATGTGAATGTCTTACCAAAGTAGACTTGGGAATGGATGGGGCAACCAAAGTTGCAATGGTCACCAATTTAGATGCACATCGCCAATCAACATAATATTATCCTAATTTGTCAGTTGCAAGGTGTTATGGTGGATATTGAAGGAGCAAGTCTGAGGGCGACTTTGAAGTCATCGAGATAGTGGATGACACTAATCTGTATCCAATGTTGCTCGAAATCGATTGGGTTTTTGATATGGACGCCATAATCAATCTAAAAAGGAGGAATATGGTATTTGAAAATAACAATACCAGGGTCGTTGTTCCCTTAGATCCCTCTGAAGGAGAGCGATATACAAAACCTATCCACGAAGAATACAGTGATGAAGATGTTTACCACATCTATAAGTTAACTGCACGTGATGAGGATTGGATCAAACCCACTGCATATGGATGGATACGCTAAGATAAGGATAGATCATTTCATCTAGACTCAGATGAAGAATTGGAGAACTAGCAGAATTGACTGCACGAAGTTTATGCTCTACGCTGTAATAGAATGACAAAATCTCTTCGTTGCATATCTACCGAGGTACATAACTTACCATATTATGATGGGATAGATGATGTTAGTGTATTTATGGATAAATTTGAAAGGGATGTACCAGAAGAATAACGATTCCAAGCCTTAGATCTATATTTGAGGGCTACACCAATGCACTGGTGGGGTACACATAAGGATAATATAGGGGATTGGCGGAAGTATCGGCAATTGATGAGGCTCAGGTTTGGTCCTGCAAACACAAGAATCATAGAGAAGTACAATGGAAAAGATGATCCTTGAGATCATTTGTCTCATTGAACTAAGGCATGAGGCGAAGGACCTCGACCAGAATGGGTACATTTATTTTTTCACACTTTAGATGTGATACCAATGAATTAGTATCTTGAAATGAAGTTGTGCCGTGGTACGGCCGATTGGAATGCTATGAAGGAAAGTTTTATATTAACCTGTAAATTTGAGAATGGATTTCAATGTATAGATGATGTCCTCCAAGAAATTAGAGTAGAAATTTTCCAAACACTTAAGGAGCCAATGACTTGGATACAACCCAACAAGAACATGCACTTGTAGCGCGCACTGGAATGTTATAATATGACCGCTGAGGAATGCGAAGATGATCCACGCAACATTAATATTTCGAAATCAGAAGGACAACGCGAAGTGGCAGGACCAGATGTGAAAATACCTTATGTAACACAACATGTTAAGACAATGTAGGTCAACATAGGCTTAGAGGAGAAGCCCAAGTTCACACACATAGGAGATTATTGGGATGAATATACAGTAGGAAAGGTCATCGAGCTACTACATCAATATCAGGAGATGTTCCCAACGAAGTTTAAATAGTTAAAAGGCATCGTGGGAGATATGGGTGTCATGGAAATCACTTTAAAGCCATATGCGAAGCCTGTAAAACAGCGACTGTATAAGCTCAACCCAAAGTACAAGGAAAAGATAAAGGAGGAACTTGAGAAGATGGTTACAGCTGATATAATTGAACCTCTAGAAGAATCCGACTGGGTGAGTCCAATGGTAGTACCAGAGAAAAAGACCAAGGGAGAAATAAGGATCTGTAACGATTTAAGGATGCGTACATGAACCATTCCCAACATCATTCATAGATGAAGTTTTGGAAAAAAAATGACACCTGGGATATATTGATGAGCTACAGAGAAAGGCACAGATCATCTTCGTGTGGACGTAGCCTTGGGCAAATAAGGCCCACCAACTCTCACAAGAAGTAGAGGTAAAATTGAAGAGTATGCAACAAACACAACGGACAATCGGCCTCACAGCAAAAGGTCCGACAATAGAGAAGCTCGATGACGAAGTTTGACAGGCCGCAGAGCAATGCACAACAACGCTCTAGCCATTGATGATTGCATACAGAGGTCTGAAAGAAAATATCAAGGACCTACCAGCTGAGTGACTTAAGGATGAGTCACATCTTTGTGTTGGGGGCATGTTGGGTAGGGATCCCTTAGGTCTAAGTTTTGTCCGATTCATGTAAAGACTCTACATTTTAAGGAGCAGAATGCGAGTAGTGCATGGTTATAAGAGTCAAAGGGATTTAGGGAGGGTTAAAACCCCTTCCTTTGTAAATGGATGGGACTATCTAAAGGATTTTGAGCTCCACAGATGGTTTGCGAACCATGGTATTGTAAGGGTAAAAGCATATATAAAGGGTTTTTTTATAAAGTCTAAGATATAGAATGAATTGAATTGAACTATCCTTGAGTCTGTTTTGGTGAAATCTTTATGTAGTTAGGCGAAGGGGAAGGCTCTTGCAGCTGTGTGCATGGAGACCTTGGTAAGCCTGCAGTTGTGTGCGCAAGCCCATCCAATTGTGTGTGCAGGGTTAGAAAGATTGTATTTGGGAAGACTTTACTAATAAAGAAGGATTTTAAAGTAGATCTGTTTATTTCCCCCTATTCATGTAGTTTCTGTGTTTTAGCTTATTTATGGTTCGTTTTATATTTTTATTTTGCAATTTCATCGCAAATGTTCATATATTGTTTTATAATATTAATAATACATGCTAGAATAGTTTGGCACAGTTTGAAACTATGTTAAGTAGGAAATTTGTTTAGATTGTACCAATAAGGTTAAGAGTCCACGAAAGTCAGATTAAGCCCTAAATTGTTAAAAACCTTACAGCCACATTACATAGTCCCTATGGATGCAAAAACCTTGTTATAGCATCCCCCACTATCGCCTTGGGTGAGACAACGGTCTTCATGAGCAGGTCGTTTTCGAAAGGGATGGTGGTATAGGGTTTTGTTGGTTAGCACAGCTAACTCTGAACCTAGATCAAAGCCCCTAAAGCCAACACTTTGCATCCTTGAAAGTGAGAGTTGTAGAAATAGAATCTAACAATTTTTTCATTTGGTATTGATTAGCCTTCTAAAAACCATTATCACTGGGAGCATTTTCAGCTGGATCTTCATTTACACCCATGGTTTCATCAATAGGATCCTTGGGCTCCCATCCAGGTACTAGTTCTACAATGAAGGTATCAATAAAGTCAACTATTTATGTCACATCTTGATAAAAAAGATCAAGTTACTCAATCATTTCATTTGCAACACCAAGAATTGTATCATCGTCCATATAAAATTGGAAATGGTTATTCCTTTCAGGGCCTGGAGGAAAAGACAAAAACATCTCATTTATGAATCATCTAGGAAAACCTAAGCCACGATACTACTAAAATTCCCAAATAATTTAAACTATAAATCAGAAAAGATCTTCCCACTAATGAATCAATTTTATCACACATTGGAATTTATTACCTTCTTGGTATGCAATGTAGAATTGTACATATATCTTATTGTTATCTTTTGTCTTCCCTTTTAATTTTAATTCTTTACCATTCATTGCGCTTCGCACTTCTAGGCTAGCCAAGGGAAGACTAGAACCAACTTTCTTTGTTTTAGAACTAGGAGGAATTTGGTTCTCTCCATCAGTATACATAGGTGAATATTCAAAGGAAGGATGTGAAACAACATTGACATCATTACAAATTGATGATATCTCATCATTGCCACTAGTGCCCTCCTCTTCCAAATCAGTACATTATTCTTTCTTGTCTCCTAGTCTGGGCATGACAGATGTTGAAGGTTGGCTGCAATTTGTAAACTCTTTATTCCCATCACATTGAAGGAAAGGATCCAACAAAAGCTCATTTGCATGAAATATTTGGGGTGATGCAGCCAAGCATTTTTCAATGAATGCCCTTGTTTCTGAGTCTTTTATTTTATTCAAGGTAACATGATTTATACCTTGATGAAGGAAGTCAAATAATCATAGCGTATCAACAAAGGAACTGTTGAGTAAACATTAATCAAAAAATTTCTAACGGAATTAAAAATGAAAATACATTAACAATGAGATGATAGAAAAATAACTTATAGATGTCACTTTTCTATAAATTTGAGTTGGATTATTGCATTCGCTGTACAAATATTCAAAGGTCACCATTTCCATTAGGAACATACCAAAAGAATATATGTCAACCAATCCGTCATAACCCTCTTCATAAAGCTCAGGAGCCATAAATTCTATAGTCCCTACAAATTAAAATTGTTAAAATGCATGAAACCACACCACTTTTAGCGATCATACAATCAAAGAGAAGTTTTCCAAAAATAATTCAGAAGCTTACCAATAACACTATGAGCATGTGCTTGTCACATTATAGTGGAATTTGGAGACATGTTATGAACAATAATTCTTCCATACTAGCTAATATAAGTAGAGAAAACAATCAATTCTTAGAATAAATAGTGTTAAATGAAAAATTCATTGTTTCAAATAAATTTGTCAAATTAATTTCAACTTTCCAAAGCATTGAGAAACAAGCACAAACATAATGAATTTCCATGATAAAAACAAATACCATAGAAGAATTAATTGAATATGTTTATCTAGGCATGCAACTATTTGAATAAAAAATAATTTCATATTTGGCTAAAATGAACTTCTAAGTCTTGTTCAAGGAACTGAAAATGGAATGGCCATTCAAATCTTCCATATTAAATTTTGGATTTAGACAAACTCAACCAAAAAATTAGTTATAAGGAGAATGATTCTGCTTAATTTTGAACATCATTGTTTTGATGTTTCTAAATGCAAGTGGGTCTTCAATAAAATAATATCTACTTACTATGAAATATTTATACCATTCTCGAAAAGTATAAATACACTTAAAATAAATGAGTAGAAGTGTTATTAATGAAAATGTGAATTGGCATCACAATGCATACTGAAATATCTTAACCGGAACAAAGTTAGTCTGCTAAATAGATGAAATGTACTTCTCTTTAAAGTCCATCTACTGTATACTTATAGTATGTTTGGACTTTATCTATGGATAGGGGTACATGTATTCACTAAAAAATTGTAAATTGCCTTTTAGTTTTTCACCTTTATCTCTTTCTAAAGATTCATAAAATTAAGACTACAACTTCTTTAGTAATTTCTAGATTTGAGGTCACACTACTTTCTCTATTTGATTCCTCTCAGGTAGTGAAATCCTCTTGAACATTTGGTTGACATAATTGGAGGTGAGAATGGATGAATTGGACCATTGGATTGAAGAAAACTAGTTAAGGAATATTTAAAATGAAAAAAGTTAACACTTAAGAAAATCACATGTCAATCACACCTAGATGGTTGCAGTCTAAATCTTGAAATTGGGAATGTGAATAATGGGTTAGACATGAACATGAAGCATCCCAAAATTTGGCATTACAACGTTCAAAATCCAATATTCTTCTCTTATCCTATGGTAGAAGAATGTTACCCCACTATAAATATCCATGTTTGTACTCGCAAACTAATTTTGCAACAACATTATTTGATTCAATATGCTTCAAGATTTATCAAACTAATATCACTAGATGACGTTAAACATCACAACTTTCTATTCAATAAATAATGTGTTTGATATACTCTTTAAGGAGATACACGAATGGAAGATCAATTAAGACCACAATCGTGACTACAAGGATAGAATCTATAAGCCACCATAGTGAAATAAAATACCATAAATGAATTCCTACAATTGGCAACCATGGTGAAATAGAAGCACTAGAATTCCACATACAATTTTTATAGGGTGGTTTCTAAATAATTATGTTATTTCCAAAGCATAATTGAATTGACTTGTTCAAATGAAAAGGGTCTTCCCAATAACGCCCATAACCTCATTCAAGCCACAAACCTCAAACAATTATAAACTTGTCCTCAACAATAGCTACAATATGACAACAAGCTATGCAAGCCAAAATCATGTTATAAGTGACCAACCAATGCAACCAAAACCAACATACTAAAGAGGAAACTCATTCCAGGCTAAAAAGAAACAATCCAATCCTTTATCAACCGCCTTTGCAACAATATGTAAACAATTTCTTATGCACAATTTCACGAGAAACTAAAATTAATGCATTTAAATGTAATTGCAAAATAAGTTGGCTTTGTCAGTTATACCAATGAACTTTTGCCATGTTATTCATACCTGTCAACAATTATAAGGGTTCTAGATTTTGTAGCTAAGGTTTTTTCCCAGCCTTTTTTCATATTCCATACATCAATTAAGTAAGATTCACGAGGGTTGAGTTAAAATCTCGAATTCCTACTAAGACTTTTTTTCCAGTGAAAAAAGCGTAATTTTATTAATATAGAAAAATAAAATTACATGTTGTACTCGCGAGTAATCAAACAACACCAGCCGATAGTCGATGGTAAGCATGAGTGTAAAAAAAACAGACTAATGTACAATAGGCAGAAAACTACGTTTTCCTCCCTTTTTTCTTCTCAGCCTTGCGCCAACCCCCCTACTGCTGAGTGGTAGTGACCAGGGTGAGCCGAGACTCATCAGGTCTGTGGATGTCTTTATCTGAGTCTGAGGTGTCAAATTCATACCAACACTTAAAAATGAACACATATACCAAAGAAAATGGAAACCTTTGTCATCATGTATAGGAGCTATAATGCACATAGTATATCATTAAGAGTTTGGATGATTCAAGTTGTAAATTCATCTACAAACTGATTTACAATTCCTTCAACATATGGACAAGTCCAAAATCCTCCAATATATATAGTATATATGTGCATGGAGACAATGTTTTACTACATAACAGTTCTTGTGGACTTCTATATATATTTCCATTATCGTAGATCATGAATGAGTTTCTTATAGTTGTATAACATTAATCCAAACACATACATGAATGCTAAAATGATTTTCCACAGAGCCTATTTCGAACAAGGGCGTAGTAGGTCATGGTATTTGTTTTGATGCATGATATTAACCATAGTAATTAATCTTATGTCGAAGGTTGAATAATGAAATTATGCTAGTGCAGGGCCTTTCAAGATGTCAAATCTTCATTATCTATTTAAGGACTATGAGGCTTATCTCATGCCTGAAAGTAACACTATCCATCAACATATTTAGCTGATGGGTCATGTGTAGATGTAATAAAATGAGGGTTTTATGTTCCCATATTTTTTTGATCCAATTATTTGTACAATCACTGAATAATGATAAAATTGACCACTGTAAGCAATGAGCTTTCAATATTTATGTTAATGTTTGTTAAATTTAGTAATGTTTACCACTACTACCACTATACCTATACGATGAACTTCCACCATCTAAATAATAGGAAGCTCCACTCATGAAGTGAATATCAAACCATACCAAGAGGCGCTGGCAACATAGAAGAGTTTTTACCTTTTGATTCACAAATAAATGACTTAGAAAAGCACCATGGATAGAGGAAACTAATCATGCCTATACCTAGAAAAGGCATAAAACGAATTAGACAAAACCCTTCTCCAAATTTCCATTTTGAAATTAACAAACACCCAAATCATAAAGAGACAAGAAGCTTATACCCGAGGGAATTATGGAAATAGAGGAACTCATCTCTGAAATTAACTTGAATTTTTTTTAGGAGAAACCTTGGACTATTGGTCTAGCACCTTTGTAAAACATGAAAAAGAATAAGTGGTAATATACCGTAGAAGAAAAGATACAATGAAAATTCTTAAATAATCAAGGAAATGAGAAGAATGGAATGGCATAATACCTAGAATAGCCTCTATGGGGCACCTAGAGGGAAGTCAAACAGAAGATCGACCAAAATAAACCTCACAGTATTACCTCAAAGGATCATCCAATTAGTCTCCATCGCAACCTATCAAGTGTATCACTAGAAGTTAAGTTAGACAAAATTTGAGGGAGCTCGAAATGGGAAAAAAATATATGTTAAGCGGTTACATCGCTAAGTCATGCTTAGGACTTAAAGTAATTGAACATGGTATTATAAGAATTTAAATTGTGAGGAATATATTACGCACAAATATAACTGAGAAATAATGTAAACTTAACCTCCTCTAAAGGATTCAACCTTTGATATTTAACTAAGAAACCTAACTTATCTGCATCGCTCAGAAAGTGAATATCAAACCATACCAAGAGGCATTGCAACATAGAAGAGATTTTACATTTTTCTTCATGGAGAAATGACTTAGCAAAGAAACATGGATAGAGGAAACTGATTATGCTTGTACTTGGAAAAGGTATAAAATGAATTAGACAAAACCCTTGTCCAAATTTCCATGCTAAAATTAATGAACACCCAAATCATAAAGAGACATGAAGCTTATACCTGAGGGAATTATGAAAATTTAGGAACTCGCCTCTGAAATTAACTTGGAAATTTTTTAGGAGAATCCCTGGAGTATTTGTCTAACCCCTCTACAAAATGTGAAAAATAATAAGTGGTAATATACCAGAGAAGAAATGATACAATGAAAATTCTTAAATAATCAAGGAAATGAGAAGAATGGAATGGCATAATACCTGGAATAGCCTCTATAGGGCACCTGGAGGGAAGTCGAACAGATATCGACCAAGATAAACCTCACAGTATTACCTCGAAGGGTCACTTGATCGACCTCCATCGCAACCTATCAAGTGTATTACTAGAAGGTAAGTTAAGCAAAATTTGAGGGAGCTCAAAATGGGAAACAAAGATATGTTAAGCAGTTACATCGCTAAGTCTTGGTTAGGACTTCAAGTAATTGAACATAACCAATGGTGAGGAATATATTACGCACAAATATAACTAAGAAATAGTGTAAAAGAATTCAACCTTTGATATTTATCTGAGAAACCCAACTTGTCTATATTGCTCGGAAAGTGAATATCAAACCATACCAAGAGGTGTTGCAACATAGAAGAGTTTTACCTTTGCTTCATGGAGAAACAACTTAGAAAATCACTATGGATAGAGGAAACTGATTACGCATATACTTGGAAAAGGTATAAAAAGAATTAGACAAAACCATTCTTCAAATTTCCATTCTAAAATTAAAAAACACCCAAATGATAAAGAGATAGGAAGCTTATACCTGAGGGAATTATGAAAATTGAGGAACTCATCTCTGAACTTGGGAGGCCCCTAGAGGGAAGTCGAATAGAAAATCGACCAAAATAAACCTCACAGTAATATTAGGTGGCTCGACACTTGGTTTCAGGGGAATACAAACGAAAATAATGAAAATGAGTGAAGGGTAGTGTTAGTCTTTTGGGAACCCTAACCCTCTTCCCCAATTAACATACTGTAGATATCACAATCACTTCCTTGTCACTTGATTCCACTACCAATGAACCATTCCTCTTAGGCTTGCTGTTTTTGTTCTTCTCCTCCCTTGCCCCGATGCTACCATTCAAATGCCTCTCTATTTCACCAGGGGTGGTTGCGGGAGGTTGAGCGCAACATTCTCCACCACTTATGATGATCCAATGACGGAAAATCCTCTAATCGTCTAAAACACAAGATCGATGACATACAACATGACACATTAGCATGGGAGGGGATTTATTCCCAAAGGAACGCCTTACAAAGCAATTACTAAATTTTATTTGAAAAGTTATTTAATATGAAAATTCATTATTATTTTTTTACATATTTATTTTTAATAATTTTCTATAATACATAATTAATGTAGTTTGACTTTTCTATTCAATTTTGTTGTGTGGAGAGGGGCTCTCTAGCATAGTATGGAAGAGATGTTGTCATGTCCTATTATGTAAACATTTTGACTTAGTAAAATTACATCAAAATAAAAATAAAACAAAAAAATTAAAGTAAAATGATGATGATGATTAATGTCTACTAAGACCAATATAGTCTATTGAACCTTAATAAATTAAGAGATTAATTGAGACTCTTTAATAGTTTATTTCTATGATTAAATAGAAGGAGAGAAGTGTTCCTAGATCACTATAGTTTTGTTGACTTAACAAGTCAAGAAGGTTGGAAGCGTGGCAAAGGTTTTGGAAATGAGAACGGATGTGAGTAAGAGCTGGGTGATCCAAGAGAAAAAAAAAAAAAAATCGTCTTCAACCTTCTTAGTATTTCAAATGTGACATACTCTTTCGTCACAAGGTGTTTTGGGAATTGACCAACGCCTGATTTCACTTCAAAGCTCATGAGATTTAGTTCTTATCTTCATAATGTTCATTTTCTTCTTAGCACTTGTTAAGACAAAAAGATAGTCTTGGTTAGCAATATTAGGGTTGATCATCTCCTTATAATATCTTATCTTCCTTTTCCCCTCTAACTCCTTATCATTCCACAACTTATCCTTAAATTTGGAAGTAATAGTATTTTTAATAGTATCCTTATTCTCTAAGATGTTTTCCTCCTTTATCCCCCAATGGTTGAACCAAGGCTGGGCATCCTTATGCCAACCTCGTTTGAGCCAAAGGTGGGGGTTTTGGCTAGAGTTAGAAGAAATTTTGGGGAACCTCTAGGCTTCCATTTTGTAAATCTTCTTATTATACATAAGATACTTAAAAATAGCCATGCTTTCAATAGGGGAAAGGCTAGCTTCAATCAAGAGGATAGGCTAGAGAGTATTTCCTTTAATCTTGAGTTTGTGTGTTATAAATTGCTTTTAGATCAGCTCAATCTTCCTCCCCAATTATCTAGATATACTACAGCGCCAAAACTCACATTCATATAAAATAACAGGGGTGATGAGAGTCTCAGAGAGGAAATTTTTTTTACTCCATACCTAAATATTTGTCGACTTACAATTGTTTTCAAGTTCATAATAAGCTTCTCAACCTCCTACAATCCTTTTCTCAATGCTATAATTCCAGTTGAGTTGATGATGAATGCTAATACCTAAATATTTATATGAAGAAACCTTCTCCAAGTAATTGTTATCATAAATGAAATTATCATAGTTGATCGTTTTGGAATTAATTATCATGACTTTAGTCTTGTTATCATTAGCAGTGATACCCATCATGGAGAAGTAATCATGAAGGATTCTAAGTTTCTTGCTAAGGTCATCATGGCTTCTGGAAAGAAGAATGATATCATCAGCATAAAGGATAAAAGTAATGACCATACCAATGAGCTTGAGGCCATCACATCCTACAGCTTCCAAAAACTCTTCTAGCTTATCAATATAAATGCCAAAAAGGGTAGGGGATAAGGGACATCATTGCTTAACTCCAATATTCCATTTAATTTCTTCAGACCAACTCTCGGTGGTCTTAAGCTTCACAAGGCAATAACATTATCGTTTAGCCTAGTCATAACAACCCTCAACTCGAGAGGAACCATTATCTCTTCAAGTTTGTACCATAGCTTATCTTGAGGAACTATAATACAATTAATATTTTACAGTTTATAATTAAAATAATTTGACTCAGTATAACTATAACTATAATTATAATGATTTATACTTAATAATTAAACCAATCTAGATCCATCTTAACTCCAGATCTAACCAAGCACCAAGAGGGATCAAATCTAAGTTGCAAACCTCTTTTAGAGTAAAAATAGATTTTGATCCCCCTTGACACTTGGTAGAGTTGGAGTTAAGATGGATCTAGGTTTCTGTCTATTATTGACGCTTACTATTATTATATTGATATTTATATGTTAAAAATTAGTGTTTATAAATTTTATTGTTGGTGTAGTCTAACTAATAAATAAAATGGATTTTACGCTGAATTTTTGGCAATGCAATTTTCTAATGAGATTGTGATTTTTTGTTATTTAAAATACACTTTTTAAATGCATAAATGGTTTCAACACCCTTACCCTGAGACACTCTATGTTTGCAAATTAAAACCACTTAAACTTATAATTTTTAAAAATATATATCAAGTTTTTGAACAAAATGATCATGAAAAAAATGTTTCGGAAAAAAAACTATTTCATCTATTAATTAAACTATACATTTTGTTATTATTATACCAATAAATATATATAAAAAATTCCCATTAAATTAAATAATAAAAATACATTCATTAATCATTCAACTTTTTAATATTCACAATATAATGCTAAATTTGCAAAGTTAAAACCACTCTAAATATGCAACCACCACTTTCCCCAACTAAACACTGTGAAATAACATCGTGTCTGTTGATATGTTTGGAGTGGCTCGAACGTGCCACGAATCTGTTTCCCTTGATTAAGTTTCGATGTATGCATCCTTTATAATTGTTGCTCAAGTTTTGAGATATGCACCCTTCATAATTGTATCGTTGGAACTTATGTGAAAAGAAATGTAAGTAATTTTCCACGAAATTTTTAAAAACTTCAAATTTCAATGGTTTAATTTACAGAATTGGAGTGTTTCAGGATTCTTTATATATTAAATCATTTATGTGATACAAAAATGTGTTTCAATGGTTTAATTCACAGAATTGGAGTGTTTCAAGATTTTTTATATATTAAATTATAAAAATGTGTTTTTAAATAATTAAAATTTATAATATTTCTTGAAATTATATATAAAAAATTCAGTACGAAAAAAGCTTGATTGTATTAAGATAGATAATCAGATAGTGTTTAATACATCAATATAGACTCTTTAAACAAAATGTAGAGGGGCAAAAATAGTATAGAAATATCTGAAATCCTATATACCAAAAGCACTAGTGAATGAAAAGAAGTAAATGCGCTGTAAACCATAGGAAGAAACAGTCATTTTACCAGATAAATAGTCTAGATAAGTAAAACACCCCATTTAGGGGCGACATCTGCCAAATGGAAGAAGATATACAGTATGTGCAAGATAAAAATAGTTGCATGAAACATATCTGGGAAATTGAAATGAAAACATAAAGATTATGTGCCGGGTAAAGAAAAATCTTGAATCGAATAAGTTTCGGCTTCTATTTTTATGTCCATTTTCCATTTGCCCATTTTATTGAAATTATATAATTATAGTAGTGGAAAAAGTCATTTCGTTAAAAAGAGAAAGATTAATAAATTAATAAATGTATTTCTTTTTTATATAGAATAAGTTTTATATTTTATATTAAGTATATATATGTTTTAATTTTGGAAGTATTTTTTTTATTGAATTTTGGTAGAAAATTTTAAAACTTTCAAATTTCGATTGTTTATTTTGCTTAGAGTGTTTCAGGATTCTTGACATGTTAAATTATTTATGTGATTTAAAGATGTGTTTTAAACAACAAAAATTTACAATATTTTTTGAAATTATATAACCACATTATGAAGAAAAACATTTCATAAAATAAATATATTGATTTTTCTACTAAAACATATTTTCATATTAACATATATGTGTTTTAATTTTAGAAAGATTATTAATTTTCAACCAAAAATAATCATTGTGTCAATAGTGGAAACTGATTGAATAAAAAATATGTCATTCATTCTTTTCAATTATCAAAAACAAACCTAATTGACACACATATATAATATTCATTTTAATTATTCATTTCACCTAATTGAGATAAAATAAATTTCAATAATAATTCTTATTTTCTATAATATATATATATATATATATATATATATATATATATATATATATATTGTTTTTTTCTAATAATTTTTATTTCTTTAATATATTTACTCTAATTAAATTTTATTAGTAATTTAACCTTATATATATTTTCCAAAAACTAAATAATTTATTTAACCAAAACTCAATAGTGTCTTTTCTGCACTAAGATAAAGCCCAACCAACTTTATATTAAATATATATAATGTCACTTCATATGCATCATATAGCAACAGACAGTGTCTATGTTATATTAAATATATATAATGTCACTTCATATGCGTCATATGCTAAAAAATCAATAGTGTCCTTTTTGCACAAGATAAAACCCAACAAACTTTATATATATATAATGTCACTTCATATGCATCATATGACAACAGACAGTGTCAATGTTATATTAAATATATATAGTGTCACTCCATATGCATATTTATTTATTTGTTTAGTTAAATCTTAATATCTATTTATTTAGTGAATATTTAAATAAATAAATACATAATTTGTTTATTCAAAATTAAATATTTAATTGTTTATTTGACTTTGTTTATTTAAGTTTGACTTGGATGTATTAATTTCATTATTTTAAATATGACCAAAACATAATTTATTTATTAATTTTAGAAATTTTTTATTTAATTATAGGTTTATATAATTTATAATTTTTTTTTTATTAAATTTAAATTTTAATTCAAATTAACAATTAAATTCTTAATTCAAATTAATAATTATATTTTAAAAGTTTATATGCATTATATTAAAATATTTTTTTATTAATAAATAATGTTATTTACTCAAAACTAATGGAGTCGTCTATCGAGAAAGTGGCTGGAATCCTGGCAAAAAAATTTCAAGAAATCTTGTAGAAGCAGTGTTTGAATCGTGTTTTTGATGGTGGAAATGGATTCAACACCATCAAAAACTTCTAGGACACTTAAAATTTTGAAGTTTAACAACTATGACTTGGATTTACAAAAATCCTTGCCGGATTTTCTCTAAATATGACCAGAATTTCCATAACTTTCCGGGCAATTCCTCCGCCTAGTTACACTACGGCAAAACTAATTGTTAGATATTATATTTAAATATTTTATATTAATAAAATAATGATATTTAGTTAAAATTAATTGTTAGCTTCTAAAGTTCAAAAATTAATCGAGTTGTCTCTAGTAAAGATTTTTTGGAAGTTTTTCCAATGGGTTTTTCCGGTCTAATTTCTCTAAAATCTGGCAGGAATTTATTGAAATCACAAGTTTTATGTGTAACCCCTACAAAATCAAAGTTCCCTAGAAGTTTTTTAGGGTGTTGAATCCATATATATAGTAAAAAAACCAGTTTAAATAACACAAATCAAGATTTCACCTCAATTTTTTCCGCCGGATTCCAGCACCTGAAAGTCCAAAAAATCACACTAAAGACAACTCCAAAATTAATTCTCTACATTACTATCCCTAATTAATCTGACTCCATGATCTGATTTTCCATCCTGTCCTAATGATGAAGCACACTAAATAGTTTGAAAAGTGTTGACAAATAAATTTAAATGTGATCTTTTCCGAAAAAAATCTTACCAATCAAGATATAAGTCAGAAAAACCTAAATTCTAAAGAAACAAAATATTAAATATATTTATAATAATAATATAAAATATATAAATATAAATTTATTTATTTTAATTATTAAGATATTTATTTTAATGATTATTTCTAATTTTGTAAAAAATTAAATAAACTTTCATTTTAATATAAGTTTTAAAATATCTAAAAAGAATATATTAAATATCTAAAAGAATATATTGTTCTAGTGATAAAAGGAAAATTACAATGATGAATAACAAATATGAATATATATGTTTTTTAAGATATAGTTGTTTTTTAAGAAAATATTAATAAATAATTAATAATAAAATTATCTAACATTTATTAATCATTTAACTTATATGAGTATACTAATTATTATTTAAATATCCTATTAAATATAAATAAATATACTTTAACTTCTTTATCAAAACCAGACCCATACTTATCATAACACCTACCATCATTATAACCCATACTTGTCATGATACCCACCATTACTGTATTCATATCTACATAGATCTGCTTTGGTTTCTCTATCAAAGTTCATACTTATCATTACACCCACCATAATTAATCTATTTTAAATAATTCACAGTACCTATATCCATTATTTTTTAATATTTAATAACAACTCATTTAATTATCAAATTTCATTTGTGCGAAAATCACCGAATGTTGAGTTGATTATCAATACTGTTTGTTGTTATTTCTATATGTATCTATCATCATTAACTCACTATACATCAACAATTGATGTACTTTGACTTTTCTATACCTATCGTTACTATATTGATAATCTACATGTTAGCCTTAGTCTAAATGCTTATAAATTTTATTATTTTTTATATTGATTTATATTTATATTTAGATTTAAAATAAAAATAAAATGAAAGTGAAAGGAAAAGTAAGAGAAATTAAAATAATGAGTTATTTAAATTATGGTTAATAATGGTGAATTGATAATTTATTAAAATAATTTTCGTAAAGTTTAAGATTAAACTTACTAGTTGTTATTATAGTATATTTAACAGCTTGCAATCTAGATATATTATTAATTTATGACTTAGCAAGAGTTTATAAATTACTGTTGAAAATAGCAACAAGAAATGATAAAAATAGAATCCAGAAATTCCAATTTTAATTTGTCCTTGAATTAAAATTGTGAATTAAAATCGAATATAGTCTCACCAGCTGCTTGGAAATAATTAATTAATTCATCGTTGATTAATTAGTTGGAAAAGTTCAAGTTAGAAGTCTTTCTAAAGTCATGCAAGAGTTATCCCTTAAATTAAGGAGATAAGATTGAGTTATATTTGAGTTGTAATTAGTTAGCTCAGTTTACTGAGTTAAGTCCAGTTAAATTAGTTTAACCTGTTTGAGAAACTAATTGTGAGTTAGCAGTCACTCAATGCATGCATGCACTCAACCAGTGTACTCCAGATAACTGAAGATTCCCTCATCAAAAACTCATGCATGTCTATTCTGAGAGAGACCCAGTTGAGTTAAATGTCAAGGACAATGTACTATCAGTTGCATGTGTTTTCCTATAAAGGAAACTCATGCATGCAGTCAAGGTAAGTTTCCTTGAGGATTGTGTAGTTCTAACAATGTGTTAGAGCAATGTGTGAGAGCAGTGTTCCATTGGGTGAAGGAGATCATCCAAGAGGAACTACGCAAGGAAATAGGAGCTTGGAGGGTAGAGGAGAAGGCTTGTGAGAAGCTTTGATTGCCTGTGAGCATCCAAGAGGATTGTATTGAGAGCTAGCTAGCTGTGAGAGCTAAGGTTTTGTATAATTCTGGTGTATTTCCACCTGGTATGATAATATAGATAGTGGGGTTTTTAGCTGAGGCTTTCCCTTGTGTATTTTCTGTGTTTCATGTGCATTAATTCTTCTTCTTCTTCTAGTTATATGTGTTCATCTCAATCTTGCTCAATATTTAAGCTTCCATAAAGCAAATTGATACTAGAAGTAGATTATAGTATTTTGATTTGGTATATTGCATTATCGGGTTAATCTATAGTCTGATTTTCTACATGGTCTTAGAGGTAAATTTGTAGAGAATTTGCAGAATTTATACATGGTATCGAAGCTGAGTTTATCAAAGCTATGAACAGTATACAGAGAAGAGAATTCGAAGTTTGAAGTTCAAGGTTGCATGTGCAAATCGAATTCTTATCACACTTCAAGGTTGACCAATGGCATTCTATGGCTTGAGACTCGAGTATGCCTTAGAAGGCAGCTCGAATTACATATCATGAAAAGATCGCATGGAGGCTGTATTAGAAGACAACGACTTGAAGGATTTCATTGATTAAGAAATCCAAAAGCTAGCTTCAACTAATACACAAGAGTTGGCTGAGTGGAAGAAGTGTGTGGCGAAGGTGAGACAGATCATCCTTGAGGGAGTTCGAGACCATATTGTCTTGAGTCTCCATGGGAAGGATACTCCATATTCAATGTGGAAGACATTAAAGGACCTCTACCAGAATAGTAGCGACCAGAGGAAATTGCCGCTCAAGGATAAGCTTTGAAGAATCAAGATGGACAAGGGCGATACTATTTCCACATATCTCAACAAGTTCACCACTTGCAAAGATGAGCTTAGTAGTGTGGGAATAACTACTGCAGGTGATGATATGGTGAGCCTCTCTCTCCTTGGCCTTCCAAAGAGCTAGAATAGATACCAGGACTCTGTGAATGGAAGGGAGAAATTGACAGATTCGGAACAACTGTGATCAGATCTCATGCAGGAGGAGATCAAGAGGAGCACACGAGTTGGTTCTTCATCCAAGGATGATGATGAAGAAAATCTGGCCTTAGCAAGTGAGGCAAGTAAAGGGAAGGGAAGGGGAAGGATTCCCATTCCAAATCAAATTCTTCTCATGGAGGGAAGAAGGGTGACAAGTCTAAAGTGAGATGCTTTAATTGTCACGAGATGGGTCATTAGCGAATAATTGCCCATCAAAGAAGTCCAAGAAGGGATCCTCGGAAGGTGAGGCATTGGCCTCTCAGTTTGAAATGGACTTTACTCTCATTGCATACATGGTGTCATCGATGATGGGTTGTGGTTGGTATCTTGATAGTGGAGCCTCATTCCACATGACCGACGATAAAAGTTTGTTCAGTGCCTTGGAAGAGAAAGACCTCAAGATGTGCATAGAGATGGGTGACGACGAAAGGTATAGTGTTTCAGGAGTGAGCACGGTTACTTTTCAAAGGGAGCATGGAGCTCCTATCACCTTGACAAATGTGAAGTATGTGCTTCGACTGAAGAAGAACTTGGTATCGGTCGCGATGTTGGAGGACAAAGGCTATGATGTATTTTTTAGTAAGGGAAAGGTTTTCCTTAGACACATCACCAGAGACAGGTGAAACAGATCAGTTCACGAGTTAAGAACCTGTATTCTCTTGAGGTTCAAGATGCATGCAAAGCCTTGAGGAGCAAGGAAAATGTTAGAGACTTGGTGGCTGAAAGGGAGAGTAAATTACCTATCAACATGTAGTCCCAAAAGAAGTCTCAGACAATTGTGGAGGAGCCACAATTGGAGAAGTGGGCAAAGGGATCACATGCAGCCATACCTCCAAGTGTGAGGTGGGGTGATGTGAAGTGATAGTCTCAAGAAGGCTGAAATTAGGCAAGGTCCATTGAGAGGCTTTATCTCATGGATCGTACCTTGCTACGAGAGCCCAAAGTACATAGTAGCGGGAGGAATCAATGGGATTGATGCAGTCAGAGATCAAAGTGACAGAGGGTAGAGTAGTCAGATACTGAAGAGCGCAGAGAAGGATTGAAAACAATGCAAAAAGGTAGAGTCAGCCGAAGCGCAAAGTTTTCAGTTGACAGAGGCAATAACAGTCAGAGACTTTGATGACAGATGCACCATACTAATTCAGGTTGGATGTTTTTTTTTTTGTTTCTGGAGTTGCTGGAGCAACAACACTAGAGAGAAGTGTTGCATGCATAACATTCCAAAGGTTCACGATCGGGATAGAGTTGAATTCCTTTCTTGTTGAGAGGGAGTGTTGAAAATAGCAACAAGAAATGATAAAAATAGAATCCAGAAATTCCAATTTTAATTTGTCCTTGAATTAAAATTGTGAATTAAAATCGAATTTAGTCTCATTAGCTGCTTGGAAATAATTAATTAATTCATTACGGATTAATTAGTTGGGGAAATTCAAGTTAGAAGTCTTTCTGAAGTCATGCAAGAGTTACCCCTTAAATTAAGGAGATAAGCCTTAATTAAGGAGATAAGGTTGAGTTATGTTTGAGTTGTAATTAGTTAGCTCAGTTTACTGAGTTAAGTCCAATTAAATTAGTTCCAAACTATTTGAGGAACTAATTGTGAGTTATCAGTCAGTTGATGCATACATGCACTCAACCAGTGTACTCCAAATAACTGAAGATTCCCTCATCAGAAACTCATGCATGTCTATTCTGAGAAAGACCCAGTTGAGCTAAATTTCAAGGACAGTGTACTATTAGTTGCATGTGTTTTCCTATAAAGGAAACTCATGCATGTAGTCAAGGTAAGATTCCTTGAGGATTTCGTAGTTCTGACAGTGTGTTAGAGCAGTGTGTGAGAGTAGTGTTCCACTGGGTGAAGGAGATCATCCCAAAGGAACCACGGAAGGAAATAGGAGCTTGGAGGTTAGAGGAGAAGGCTTATGAGAAGCTTTGATTACCTGTGAGCATCCAAGAGGATTGTACTAAGAGCTGGCTAGCCATGAGAGCTAAGGCTTTGTATAATTCCGATGTATTTCCACCTTGTATGATAATACAGATAGTGGGGTTTTTAGTTGAGGCTTTCCCTTGAGTATTTTCTGTGTTTCATGTGCATTGATTCTTCTTCTTCTGGTTAAATGTGTTCAGCTCGATCTTGCTCAATCTTTAAGATTTCGAAAAGCAAATTGATAGTAGAAGTATATTATAGTATTTTTCTTTGGTATATTGCATTATCGGGTTAATCTACAGTTAGATTTTCTACATGGTCTTAGATGTAGATTTGTAGAGAATTTGCATAATTTCTACAATCACAAACTCAAGGTGTATTGTCATTGATTTATGTCCATTTTTGTCGTCTTCTAATAATTAAAAAAATACACATATTTTAGAAGTAATAAAATATTTTTATTTTATAAAATATTAAATTTTGAATCTATTTTTAGGTGAAGTGTAACTATTCTACATTTGATCTTTTTATTGGAATATTGCAATTATTACAATTTTTGGTGAGATTTTTATTTTTTGTTATGTGAAATGCATAAAAGGATTCATAGATTTGAAAAACCCATGGAACACTCAGTTTGTATAGATATAACAACTCAAATATACCATTCCAATCGTTTTGACTCATTTTTTTGCAAACTCATCAAAAAAATATATAAGAAAAGGCAAAAATGTATAACATTTAAATTACACTATGGATGGGGTGTCAACTAGTGGGGCCATGACAGCCTCTACATGTCAATCAACCACCACCTTGCCTTGCATTAATACTTTATGTCCAATTCATTAGCTAGTTCTCATGGAAACAAACATAGGGATGAGTGAGTTTTCAAGATGAAGCATGAATCCCTCCTAACTAATGTTAAAATAATAACTTGGTTAAGGAGGAATTTGAGGAAGTATGGAAATCTGATACCTAATTTTTGAATGGAAGGTAAAGATATTTATGGAGGAGTACTACAGGATGCCTCCGTGATGAAATTGAGGTGAGAAAGGGAAAAATATAGCTTAACATGACGAGTCCTCTAGGAAGAATGAATGAATGGTTATTTAATAGTGACAATAGTCGTTTAGGTGGATCAAGAAGTCCAAATAAACAAGAATGGCCTCCACAATATAAATGGTTTGCAGACTCTTTTGAAACTTAATGGTCTGAGGTATCAAGCTTCTTTTATTTCTTTCCAAGGCATCTGTGCTTCATTTTGTGTTTGGTTTTTGTGTTGGAGTGAGGAGGCATGTCTTTTATTTTCTTCATATGGTTTTCTTCTATGTTTAAGGGTCTTGTTCTAGGTATCTGGATTGGTTTTGTTATCTCTTGGATTCTTTCCATTACTCAAGTTATAGGGGGATTGGGTCTCCTTGTTACTCATCCTTCCATCTTTACAATGCAAAGAAATGTAGGTAGCTCTAGGAATGGGAAAGAAGAAAATCATAGGTTGTGTTCCATGAGGGATTTGAGCTTTGAGGTTTTGAGGCATATGCCTAGAGTGAGAAAAAGGTCATGGAGGCTGAGAGGCTCTTCCATGAATGGAGCCTTGAGTTAGATAAAGCTAAAGTTAATGAATTGAAAAAGACGGTATAGGAAAAAATGAAATCTCATGGTGATGATCAAATCCTAAAAGAATTGGATAGATAGGTTAACGACTCAGTTTGCTCCAAAACTTGAGAAACAAATTTATTTAGAATAACATAGACTTATTATATGGTTTAAATTATAATTTTTTAAGCTCAAGCATACAAGGAGGATGAATAGTAGGGCATTCTCCACATAATCAAGATATTTGAAGGCAAGTTCCATGGAGTTTGCAAAGTGGTCTTTAGGATAGGTATAATGATTTCTTAAGTGACTAATAAAGCTGACATTGAGTACTAAATAGAGAAATATTACTGCTAAAGGAAAAACAAGGAAATCCCATCTTCCTCAAGGAGGAATAGAAACCTTCTAGGCTTGAATGGGGTGAAAAAAAATATCAAAAGGAGCCAATGGACATGTAGATGCCAAGACCTTGTGATAGTTTGAAGCCTATCTTGTCTATTTATTTTAGTACTTGTCATATGTGTGTATGTGTGTGTGTGTGTTGCTTCATTATGTATATTTGTTGGTAGAATAATATATATCTAAACTCCCTAGACAATAATTTTGAGATCCAGCTGATAGACGACCCAATTTCCCTTGAGGCAAGTCTTCACTAAAGTCTGTCTTAATAATTTTTGTATATAATGTGAAATATTCCCTGTATTTTTAGCTTTTAAAAAGGAAAACTTGTATAAACATGGGAAACTTTATCTCCTTCAACCAATCAATATGAAGTCGATTTGTTTTAACCATCAAACAAATTGTATAGCCCTATCCCATCAGAAACCATATATGCCATGAACTTTCCCTTAATTTTAATGTTCAGCTAGAAATTATTTGGTATATAATTTTGTTATCTTCTTAAATATTCAATGGAGATATGGAATGCGGGGCATCTTTTATGGTTTTGTAAGTTGTATGTTTTTTATTTTCATGTCGAAGTTGTGTAATTAGGAAGGGTCTTCTTCAATACTTAGATTTTCCTAAAGACTAGCTTTGGAAAACTATGTTTTCATTTACATGTCATTAGCACATAATTGATCATAAGTATTTAAAAGTGGAGCAAGAAAATTCACGTGTTCACATATCTTTCCATATGTCCATTTTGTAGTTGATAGATAGATAAAATCAAGCATAGAGGTGTATGATTCACAAAATATATATGAGTTATTTTCTTTTCCTAATTAATTAATCGATTGAATTTCAATCTTACTTGAGGTTAGGGGTTTCCAAAAAATCAAATCAGCATGTAGTAATGATGCTAGTAAATGGTGTGGGGCCTCACATTCCTTAGAATCATATGAAGAAGAAGCCAACCAACATTGTACTTAAATATCATGAGTGAAAAATAACTAAATATTTCAATAATAACAACCATGCGATTTTCAATTTGAGACCTACAAATAAGCCAAGTGTGATTTGAAACTAGTAGGAAATTGGAAACCTTAATCTTCAACCCACACAATATGTTCATCAACACAATGACTTAATAAGCAGACAAACTTAAACTTTTTGGTGAATTAATTTTTCTGTGAGGTAAATGTTTTCCTAATTTACTCATTTTTTAAAATTTTGATAATCATGGTTGTCTTAAAATTATGGGCCAAAATTATTGAGTGGAAAATTTCTTGCTCAAAGTTCCCATCAATAAGATGAAACTCTAATTTTAGCATAATTCCTACTATATTTGGGTGAGAATTTCCAGTGGAAAGAATTTGGATTTATCCATGTTGAGAATAGCAAGAAGAAATCCTAAAAATAACATTCAGTATATGCCAATGTTAGTTTGTCCTTGAATTAGAATTGAGAATTAAAATTCGAATTTAGTCTCACCAGCTGCTTGAAAAATAATTAATTAATTCATCTTGAGTTAATTAGTTGGAGAAATTCAAGCTAGAAGTCTTTGTGAAGTCATGCAACAGTTATCCCTTAAGTTAAGGAGATTATCCCTTAATTAAGGAGTTAAGGATGAGTTATATTTGAGTTGTAATTAGTTAGCTCAGTTATTTGAGTTATGTCCAGTTAAATTAGTTCCAAACAGTTTGAGGAACTAATTGTGAGTTCAGTCAGTTAATGCATGCATGCATGAAACTAGTGTACTCCAGATAACTAAATATTCTCTCATAAATAACTCATGCATGTCAGTTTAGACAAAGACCTAGTTGATATTAAAGACAAGGACAGTGTAATATCAGTTGCATGTTTTCTCCTATAAAGGAAACTCATGCATGCAGTCAAGGTAAGGTTCCTTGAGGATTGCGTAGTTCTGATAGTGTGTTAGAGCAGTGTGTGAGAGTAGTGTTACGCTGGGTGAAAGTGATCATCCCAGAGGTAACTACACAAGGAAATAGGAGCTTGGAGGGTAGAGGAGAAGGCTTGTGTGAAGCTTTGTTTTCCTGTGAGCATCCAGGATGATTGTACTAAGAGTTGGCTAGTTGTGAGAGCTAAGGCTTTGTATAATTCTGATGTATTTCTACCTTGTATGATAATATAGATGGCAGGGTTTTTAGCTGAGGCTTTCCCCTGAGTATTTCTTGTGTTTCATGTGCATTGATTCTTCTTCTTATGGTTATATGTGTTCAGCTCTAATTCAACTCGATCTTTAAGCTTCCGCAAATTGATAGTGGAAGTAGATTATAGTATTTTTCTTTGCTATATTGCATTATCGGGTTAATCTACAATCAGATTTTCTACATGGTCTTAGAGGTAGATTTGTAGAGAATTTGCAGAATTTCTACATGGTATCAAAGCTAGCTGATCTATAGAGAAATTTCTACATGGTATCAAAGCCTATTTTATTGGAGTTGTGAACAGTATACGGAGAAGAGAATTTGAAGTTTGAAGTATGGGGTTGTAGGTGCAAATCGAATTCATATCATACTTAAAAAAAAAAAAAATAGAGATGGGTGACAAGTCTAAAGTGAGATTGTTTAATTTTCACGAGATGGGACATTATGCGACTAATTGCCCATCAAAGAAGTCCAAGAAGGGATACTCAGAAGGATATGAAGGTGAGGCATTAGCCTCTTAGTTCGAAATGGACTTTACCCTCATCGCATGAATGGTTTCATCGATGATGGGTTGTGGTTGGTATCTTGACAATGGAGCCTCATTCCACATGACCAGGGATAAAAGTTTATTTAGTGCCTTAGAGGAGAAAGACCTCAAGATGTGCATAGAGATGGGTGATGATGAAAGGTTTAGTGTTTCAGGAGTGGGCACGGTTGCTTTTCAGAGGGAGCATGGAGCTCTTATCACCTTGACAGATGTGAAGTATGTGCCTGGAATGAAGAAGAATTTGGTATCGATTGTGATGTTGGAGGACAAAGGCTACGATGTTGTCTTTAGTAAGGGAAAGCTTTTCCTTAGACACATCACCACAGGACAAGTGAAGCAAATCGGTTCATGATTTAAGAACCTATATGCTCTTGAGGTTCAAGATGCATGCACAGCCTTGAGGAGAAAGGTAAATGTTAGAGACTTGGTGGTTGAGAGGGAGAGTAAATTGCCTCTCAACATGCAGCCCTAGAAGAAGTCTTAGACAATTGTGGAGGAGCCACAATTGGAGAGATGCTGAGAGGAGACCAAGTGGAGGCATCCACTCATGCAGAGACCTCTAGTAGGGGGATATTTTGAGCCAAGTGGGCAGAGGAAGAACATGCAACCATACCTCCAGGTGTGAGGTGGGGCAATGTGAAGTGATAGTCCCAAGAATGCTGAAATTGGGTAGGGTCCATTGAGAGGTTTTATCTCATGGATCGTACCTTGCTATGGGAGCCCAAAGTAGATAGTAGCGAGAGGAATCAGTGGGAATGATGTAGTTAGAGATCAAAGTGACAGAGGCTAGAGCAGTCAGATACTTAAGAGCACAGAGAAGGATTAACAACAATGCAAAAATGTTGAGTCGGCAAAAGCGCAGAGTTTTCAGTCGACAGAGGCAATAGCAGTCAGAGACTTCGATGATAGATGCATCATTCTGATTCACGTTGGATGTTTTTTTTTTTTGTTTCCGGAGTTGCTGGAACAAAAACACTCGGGAGAAGTGTTGCATGTAGAACATTCGAAAGGTTCAGGATCGTGATCAAGTTGAATTCCTTTCTTGTTGAGAGGGAGTGTTGAGAATAGCAACAAGAAATGCTAAAAATAGCATTCAGTATATTCCAATTTTAGTTTGTCCTTGAATTAGAATTGAGAATTAAAATTCGAATTTAGTCTCACCAGCTACTTTAAAAATAATTAACTAATTCATCTTGAGTTAATTAGTTGGAGAAATTCAAGCTAGAACATTTGTGAAGTCATGCAACAATTATCCCTTAAGTTAAGGAGATTATCCCTTAATTAAAGAGATAAGGATGAGTTATATTTGAGTTGTAATTAGTTAGCTTAGTTAACTGAGTTATGTCTAGTTAAATTAGTTCCAAACAGCTTGAGGAACTAATTGTGAGTTCAGTCAGTTAATGCATGCATGCATGAAACTAGTGTACTACAGATAACTGAAAATTATCTCATAAACAACTCATGCATGTCAGTTCAGACAAAGACCCAGTTGAGATTAAAGAAAAGGACAGTGTAATATTAGTTTCATGTTTTCTCCTATAAAGGAAACTCATGCATGCAGTCAAGGTAAGGTTCCTTGAGGATTGCTCAGTTCTGACAGTGTGTTAAAGCAGTGTTACACTGGGTGAAGGTGATCATCTCAGAGGTAATTGTGCAAGGAAATAGGAGCTTGGAGAGCAGAGGAGAAGGCTTGTGAGAAGCTTTGTTTTCTTGTGAGCATCCAAGAGGATTATACTGAGAGCTAGCTAGCTGTGAGAGCTAAGGCTTTGTATAATTCTAATGTATTTCCACCTTGTATGATAATACAGATAGCGGGGCTTTTACCTAAGGCTTTCCCTTGATTATTTTCTATGTTTCATGTTCATTGATTCTTCTTCTTATGGTTATATGTGTTTAGCTCTAATTCAACTCGATCTTTAAGCTTCCGCAAATTGATAGTAGAAGTAGATTATAGTATTTTTCTTTGGTATATTGCATTATCGGGTTAATCTACGGTCAGATTTATTACATGGTCTTAGAGGTAGATTTGTAGAGAATTTGCAGAATTTCTACATGGTATGAGAGCTAGCTGATCTATAGAGAAATTTCTACAATCCACATATTAATTTAATATGTTCAACCATAATGAGGATGAAAATGAGCCCTAATTCATAATTGAAATTATAGATGTGTTGTAACCTATAGTTTCTTGTTGTTTGTGTATTCATTACATGCCATGTTTTCAAACAACAAGACATAATGATGAAACTTGGCCTATCCTCATGGTTGCATAAATATAGGTACATGGCATATTTTGAAATCACTATCTAAGAAAATGATAGAGTATTCACAAGTAGTTATGTTACCAAATACGTTAATAAAATGTCCTAAGCATAAATTTGTGAGCTTTTCGAGTTCTTCCTATGAGCTCCTTATTTATCTTCATTCCATCGAATGGGCAATGAAATTTGAATGCTCCAATTTAAAATTTTATTGTCAAACTTGTCACAAGTTTAGAACCCAAATATTTACACTAATACAATCTTGATCATCTCACTACTTACCACCGGACCACACTCCTTTACGTCTTAGGGTTCTTTAAAAAGGCAATCAGATTGATTTTACTCAAAATTTTCTTAGACTTTATTAATATGTTTCTTCAAAGAGTTCTTAGTTAAATTCTAGCGGCTAACACAAAGGTTAAGAAAGTTTAGTTATTAAGGTTTTAAAAAATAAAATTCTAAAGAATAAAATCTAGAGAGTTAAATGTGGATAAGCTTAAAGTGAGTTCTTAATAGAATTTTCACAATGGCTATAGGTAAGAAAAATTTGAGGATGGAGTTTGAATCCAAAGATGATGCATGGTATGATGTACCAATTGAGCATGTAGTTTTTACTTTAAAATGAATTACAAAGAGTTCATAGAAGGTGAGGATGCGATATTGCTCTTGGAAGAAGTGTTTAAAATCATAGAAGATGTGAGATCAAGGTTTTGATTTTGATCTAAACAACTTTAAGATATTCATTATGGGAAAGTGATAAAGGTAATGGAGATATGTTATTTTTTCTATGTGGTTCACGGAATCCGAAGATCGGTGACCACTAGGTCCATGGAATATTTGTATCAGGACAATCCACCTGAAGGGATCACTTCCTCTAACTCAAATCCACCCAAGGGGATCACTTCCTCTGACTCAACCATGGAGATTGACCCCAAGAGCATTGAGAGAATTGAAACTGTGACATCTCAATATAAAATGGTGCTATAATGATATGGACTTGACCAAATGAGCTAACCCTTGGGGCTTGAGATATGTTCTTCTTGCTCAAGTTGTGGTGAAATTAAAAGATTATTGCAATTTAGTTATGGAATAGGTCAATGGATTTACAATTTAACTCTTTTCAACTTTTATATTTAATTTAAAGTTTATGTTGGGATGTTTTTCGTTAAAATTATTCCCATTATATTGTTTGTGGTATCCTTAAGAGATTTTATGATTTATTATATTTGCATCAATACTAGTTCCATTGAAATTCTTCTCCAAATTTGGTAGGAATTTTGTTAGAAGTTATAGTCCCGCTTGATTGATGGAAATTCTAACCATGGAACTTTTCCCTCAAGGGTTTTGGCCCAATTTATGATGACATAAATCATTAAAAATAAAATAAAAAATAGTAATTCAAGGTGGAACTTTACATTGCTAGAAAAAACAAACCTACTTGAAAGGTTGAGCTTTTCCACTTTTTAGCTCACTCTAATTATATATCTATGGCTTTAGCATTGACCCCTTGACTTCCAATTTATGGCTACCTCAAACCACTACTACTAATATTCCTTTTACTTTATTACTTTCTAGTTGGATTTGAAATAAATGATGATCTAAAATCCTATTTTAACAACAAATTAGTTAAAATGTTTCATCAACATTTTATGAGCAATTTCATATACCCTATGATGAAAAAACCCCAGTCATTGAACTCTCTATCATGGTGTGAGAATGTTATTGATCTTATCTATATAGTGGTGAAGTGCAAAAAATATTTGAACTACCTTCTAATTTCTTAGTAGATAAATGAGAAATGTAGAAATTATGGTGTACAATTGTAACTGCTCATGAAATTTTAATCTAAATCACAAGACACAATCCTACTCTACTTCTCTATGGAATTCAATTAACAATTTAGAACAACAATCTCAAACATGCAATGAGAAACAACAAACATGAAAAATATTTTTCGAGGGGAAAGCTTTCTGCTAAAAACCCCATATGCTTGCTTGCATTAATCTGATGAATAAAGATGTATTACAATTGCTAGCTCAGTTGAGCTCAACATGCAAGTGAATAACCTATCTCTCTGGTCACTAAGAATCTCTAACCCATACTTAGTCACCTTATGCCTTTTCTTGAGCCCCTATTTCCTTGTGCAATTTCTGAGGAAATTAGGCCCCTATTATTTAGGAATTTCCTCCAAAATGCTTATGCAATTCCAAAGGTTGGTCATCTGATTGCATGCAACACCTTTACATTTAAGAATAGTCTACAACTGATGTTACACTACCTTGGAATCTCCACCACAACTAGGGAACTCAAATTCTCTGCATGCACTAGCTATTTTGGGTTGATTGATCAACTAACTGGATGATCATTGAGTTAAACTGTTGTCCCACTACACAACTGACCTTCCACTAGTTCCTCCAACAGTTAGAACTATTTTAACTGAAAAAAATTTGAAATAACTCACCTTGAATGCTATAAATTAGCAATCACACATGATTAATTGAACTCCAACTTGTCTAACTCAAATTTAATAAGCTAACTGAGTGAAAATATCCATGTCACACAAGTTAAACTCCCTCCAAGTTGTACACTGATGTGGAAAATCGAATTTTCTTCTTACTGCATTTTTCAACAAGAAACCGTACATTTAATTATCAATCAATTGTTTGTTTGGAACTGTAATAGCCCTGGTGAAAATTCCATGTAATAAATGTTAAAAACAATAATCATGGATGAATGAGACACTTATCCCAAGCTGAATGTTGGGCAAGGCATCCTGGGGGTGTTCATTTGGTTGTTTATGGCTAAGGAAATTGGCAAAGGTAATGGATAAGGCTTTGGAAAGGCAAAATGGCATTGTGGCACAAATATTTATGAAAATAATGGAAATTAGGAGAAAAAGGAGGTGAAAGGTCATAGGTTGCATGTGAGGAGGGAAATGAAGGAAAATAATGGAAAATGAAGAAAATAGAGGCCTTGTTCATAAAAAGGCTTTTGGAGATCAGTTGGTAATATTTTGTCAATTCAGTTTTCGAGCACTCCAATTATTCTCTTTCTCTCATACTCTTGGATACTTAGAGTTTTTTCTTGGAGCACTTTGGCATTAGAGCAAGAAAGGAAAAGAAGGCAAGATGAAGAAAAGATCAAGCAGGGAAAGGCAAGATCAAGCAAGTACAACAAGATTCATTGTAGCTATCGACTTGCATGTGTATTCTAGGTGTAACAGTGTTTTTTAGCCTAGCCTTGCCATTTTTGGATAGCCATGGTGTGATGGGGTTCTCATGTTTGGTTGAGCTAGATTGCCAAATGGATTCGAAGTTGAGTGAGGTGGATCTTCGAAATTATAACACACGTGGCCTAGTAACCCCTAAATCGGACTGTGGGTTGCGGTAAAGTCAGATTTTATGTTTCCTCTGATGACCTAGGAATCTTTGTCGGTGAATGGAAGGATATACGGTAAAGCCTAAAGGTGGTTTTCTCTTCGTTGGACCTAGTAATCCTAGGTTTGGGTTATGTGGTAAAGCCTAGAGAGTGGGCCTCGATTTAGGGCCTAGTGATCCGGGTTTGGATTGCAGTAAAGCCTGAGAGACTAGGAGACAAGAAAATTCCTCACAGTGTACGTGGAGAAATCTGGTGGCATCCATGCTTGTTTGGCCTAGTGATTGGGTGGAGATCATGGTAAATCCTGTTATGATGTGTTCATTGTGTTGGCCTAGTGGTCCGAGATGGATTACAGTAAAGCCTAGTTTCTATTGATGAGGGTGAGGTGGTTTAGCCTCGATATGCACTGGTTGAATTCTTTTGGTTTGAGTCCCACATTCATGCTTGTAATATGGCATGGGTTGATTGGCTAAAGAGAGACTTGGCTCAACCAATCTATGGTCAGGTGGAATGTGGTAGTCCCATCTCCGGTTGGTTCATTGCATTGATTAATGAGAAATTCATTCCATTTATTTTCATGTGTAAATGTACTAGTGTATATATGGATTTTGATGGCTGATATGTTTATTGTAATTATGGTTCTATTATGCTGTTTATATGTTCATTTTGTGGCAGCAACTATGTTTGGCACTCAACATGTTTTTAATTGTATTTGAATGGATATTGTATCTATGACCTAATAAGTTATAATGAAGCAAATGACATGAGGAAACAATGGTTCATGGTGATTGTCAGATAAGTACGATATCCCTACACTTAACTCTGCTATTTACACATGTAGGTTACATGTTGATGATATGTTTGATGAAATGCTTGTCATGGCTAGTAGGTGTCTGGCTAAGGCCTTGATAAACTATTTAATTTTGCATCAGTGTTTCCCTGTACTTTACTTAATTCTAAGATTTCATTCCATTATGATGATGAACCTCATCATTAGGTAATTATATGGGCCTTAATTCACCTCCTAGCTTAGTCAAATCAACTCTTCTCATAACTTATTACATGTTTTAATTATATTTTGTTTAATGGGATGTGTTAAAGTGAGATATTATGCCTAGTGCACTAATATGCATTGAACACAGGTTTGGAAGAGAAAATTGAGGAATTTTGGCAAGACTAAGGTTTGAAACTCGAATGGGACAAGGGAGAGATATTGTAGGAGGTAAATCCTCCTCATTTACTCCTCCCCCATTTGAATATTCCTCCACTAATCACACCGGCTCGGAGTGCAAGTATCCAAGTCATGAAGATCAAAAGGCAGCCGAGAAAGTGATACATAGAGAGTTAGTTAATCTCGAGTTTGGGAGTCGGGCCTTCCTAGATTTAAGGAAGTCGTTGGAGACTTCAATTGTATAAGTAGAGAGGCTTAACATTAGGATTCAAATTTTTGTTGTAAAAACACTAGTTATTTTCGAGCTAGAGACTTGTGGAATACATTGATGTAGTTTTCTGTTTTGATAATGAAAATGAGATTTTTCTTGGTCCAGCACTGAGTTAACTCAGAGTGCTAAAGCTCTTAGGTTAGGGCCCAAACCTAGCAGTAAACGCTCCTCTTCTTTTATCTGTATGCTTGGCTTAGTTTCATAGATTCATGGTTAAATTGTCTCTAGAAGTATTTCATTGAAAGTACTGTGGATTTTATTAGTTGTTTATTAGTTTTCTTCCATTTGTGCTTTACTTCAGTAGCAGGTTAGAAGGGATAAAAGGAACACCACAAAGCTATGAGTAGGTTTCTTAGCCTCACCTCTTCCCTCAGGGATCATGCATTGAGGAAAACACCCTTATGCAGCCCCAAATAGACAAATTTCCATTTTCTCATAAGATTTAGAGTTTACTGTAATTGAACCAACATTTGATCATTTTTTCAAGTGTAGGATTTAATTGCCACCTCTTACATCTTTAGTCTTACAGTAGATCTCATCCATGATTCCATTTTATTCAACAATATTCCTCATGCTCGAAGTAGACAGCTAGTCCATTACATTCTGCTTTCCTAGCTTATTAGAATTCTTCTTGTTTACATGTCTTTTTGGCAATTATAAATGTTTGATGCAGAGCAGGTGCTTCACAAATTTAAATGGATCTCATAGTAGGAAACCACCTTCAAACTTCATCCATCCATAATCATTCCTTGCTTTCACAATATCTTCACCAATCTCATCATTTTACATAGAAATTCCTCCAAGCATGTTGAGTGAATGCAACCATCTCCTAACCTTGGTTTTGAGTTTTGAGTGATACTAAGAATTTTCTCACTCCATTCCACCCATCCAACACCTTCCCTAAGCCTTCCATAACCTCCATCAACCATCGTTTTGCTCTCGGTTGTATCTTGTAGAAATATGGGGAATCTTATAGGTTTCTAGAACATCCTGTAGGTTTTCCTATAGTGGCTTGTTTTGAGGCCAAATTGAGGGAAAACCTCTAGGAAGCCACACCAAGTCACCCAAGGGTCTCCCAAGCCTTCCATCCATCTCCTAAACCTTCCAACCATCTACCAGCATCACTAAGTGACCTAGCACATCACCAAAAGAGATTAGGGTTTACACTTGATTTTATAGAAAAAGAATAAAAAGAAAAAAACAGATTTATCTCAGTCCTTTACATGCACAATAGTGATGTTTGATGCCTTGAATTTCCATGCTTTAGATAGTAGAATTTCATACATGTTGGCTTGGAATTCTTGTAAAGAATAGTTTCTCAACAATTATTTAGAGAATCGTGTGTTTTTAGCATAGGATTTCAATCATTTTCCTTATTTGCAGTAGACAAGCTTTCTCCTAGAGTAGATTTCTCTTTATTTCATCAACAATCAAGCTTGTTTTGAATCCATAGAAGTATGGCTTGAAAACTCTAGTGGTATCTCACTAGCTGAACAGTGACAAAAGGTAGTACCAATACTTTCACTTGTGTATACAACACTGTCACCTCCAAGTTTGTACGAACCCCGGGTTGATGAAGTAAAGTTGGTAGCTCCAGGAGTTACAACATTCTTGTTGCAATACTGGTGCTCATCACTTTTTGGCGTTGTTTCCGGGGAGATGTCTGAGTAATATGTGATCACTGCTTTCTTTCTTCTATTTCTTGTTTCTAATATTTTCCTCTTAGTTTCATTTCTGCAAAAATAATTTAGTTTTCTTCCTTTTTCCTTTTTCATTCTACATTCTTTTCTTTCCTTTCCATTCTGCAAGTAAGACTTCAATCAAGTAGTTAATTTTCATTTAGTAAATAGTTTTCATTCAGTCTGCAATGAATTTCAAAGTTTGAAAAAAAAACCAAACAAAAACATTTGTCCATGCCTCATAGGAATAGGGATAACTTAGGGAAATTTTTGCCAAATACCCCCACTGCTTCAAACATGAAACCTTCCCTCTTTTTCAGTGGCTGTGAACTGGAGGAACCCTTAGGTGAGAAACTAGAAATATTTGAAGAACCTACAGGGGAAGAAGGAGAAGGAGATTCCTACTGAACCTATGGCTGAAAACAGAAATGAGAGGAAATAGAGAAAGAGTTAAGGGTGCCTTCCCCATCAGGGAAACCAATGGGGATACTAAGATGAAAAATATAAGCCCTTCTGCCCTTCCTCATTTCCATGGCCTGACCATAGAACACCTAGACACTTTCTTATTTGAGTTTTTTGTCATATTCCGAACCTATGACTATACAAATGATGAGCAGAAATTGAAACTATTTCCATCCAATCTCAAGGATGCAGCTTTGCACTAGTTCATGGGTTTACCTGGAGATAGCATCACAATTGTGATCAGATGCATCAAGCCTTCAACAACAAGTATCAGGACTATTGTAAGTCTAAAGACACTAAAGAGGACATTTTTAGGATGACCTTAAGTAGTGATGAATCCTTAGAGGATTATGAAGAAAGATTCCAGCTTAGCTACAAAAGGGTCAGGTTCACACTTAATCCTGAGTCATTAGAGTTGGTCCTGCATAGAGGAGTAAGGGAAGACCTTTTGGATACCCTACACTTGTTAGCAGGAGGCGATATCTTCCAGTTACCCTATGGGGATATCAAGGCTGTCTTTAGAAACCATTCTAGGGAAACCAGGAAAAAGGATAGGGGTAGTCAACCTATAGTGAGTCCATCCTCTTCCAATTCATCCATCAATGGTGAAATCGGAAATATGTTGGAGGATTTCAAAAGTGAGATGTTGTAAATCCTTACCCTACAGATGGACACTCTGCACATTAAGAGAAAGCAAGAGGAAGTAGAGATATCCTTGGCCATTTTTTGTCATAGATACACCAAGAGGCACCCTAGGAATGAATGTCCATTGAATTCTATTGAAATTTTCTCAGCCTATGAAGAAAACCACTCCACAGGCAAGTGCCCCTCTTTACCTAGACTCAAAGATGTATATCAAGGACCTGAAGGGGTCATTGAGTAGCTCTGCTACATAAACAAATGAGACCTCATGGGCCTAGGCCATACCAGAAGGGCATGCAAGGGTCATCCCATGCATAGTACAACCCCAACTAGATCACATCCATACCTCCTTGGGGGCCTCGTGCTCATCCTTCCTGGTCTACACCTCCTCCTTGGTCCTTTGCACCTCAATATCATTCCTATACATTCAGCCAGTCATTTCAAGCATATGCTTCGCCACAACCTTAGTGGAATGCACTGCCCAAGGGGTGGAGGCCCCAATACAACAATGTTCCAGATTTATTGCCTTCACCACCTGCCCAACCACAAATTTTACACTTTGCTCCACCTAAACAACCCTAGATGCATGCCCAACCAAATCTGAACCGGAACAATAGACATGCACAACAAGTATACAGTGGAGAGACATCATATCTAGCTTATGCTATGGAGATTCAGGAAATCAACCTGAGATCTGAGAGAGTACTCCCAGACAACCAACCTCTACCCCCACCTAGGGAGGTTGAGGAATAAAGAGAGGAAAGTGTGATTAAAGTAAATCCACCATCGTTTCCTCAGAGATTAACTTAACCACTCCAGCCTACCCCAAATGAGACTGAACTTCAGGGAGAATTGAAAAACCTATGTGTCAAAATTCCACTTCTCCAAGCTATTAAGGATGTACCTATTTATGACAAGCTAATTAAGGAGAAGTGCTTCAAGCATCCAGGGAGGCAAAGAAGAGATGCCCCTACCATTAATGTCATTGGACAACTATCTGACTTAATGTTGGGGCAAGTAATTTGTCCAAAGTATTTGGACCCTGGAAGCCCTGTAGTAGATATGCACATCAATGGAACCATTGTCCCACACACTTTGATCGATCTTGGGGCTGCCATTAATGTGATGACCAAGGACACCATGCTCAAGCTCAACCTCCAAGGTTCATTAAGGAAGACCACAATAGTTCTGCAACTTGCAGACTACTCCACAGTGACCCCTGAGGGGATTGTGGAGGATGTGATGGTCTCCATTGATTCTTGGGAATATCCTACAGATTTCCTAGTTCTCCAACCTAAGGCTAAGCTTACTAGTTACCCTCTCATCCTTGGGAGGCCCTAGTTAGCCACTGTTGATGCTTACATTAGATGCAAAGCTAGAAATATGACCATCAAGAATGGGCATATGTCTAAGTAGTAGTCCTATACCCTCCTACTCAGCCATCTCTAGAACATGACTTACCTTTGTGGCTGGAAGAGGAGGAAGAAGATGAAGTTTATTTTTCCCAACTCTACACTTTAGAAACAACCATGGGAGGGGGATAGCAGGATGAAGATGATTTGATCGCACACATACTCCAAAGTCCAAATCCTAGTACATTTTCCTTAGAAGACGTAGTAAAGGAAACCCAAAACAACCATCAAATTGATCTATGCTTAGCCGATCCCAACCCTATTCATGTCAAAACCATAGAATTCAGTCTCGAGAGAACTTTGAAAATTAATCCATATCTTTCTGTTCTCCAAGAAGAAAAGTTGTGCAACGTGCTAAAGGAACACTTGGATGCCTTTGCTTGGTGTTACCAAGGAATGAAGGGAGTGCACCCCTCGGTGTGTATTCACCATATTTATAACAAGGAAGGTTGTAAGCGAGTCTGGAAACCCTAAAGGACGATGAATCTAGCTCTTAAAGATATAGTCAAAGAAGAACTACAAAAACTACTACATGCAGGATTCACTTACCCTATTTCAGACAATGAGTGGGTATCTCCTTTAGTGTTGGTTCCAAATAAAATGGTAAGTGGAGGATTTGTGTTGATTACAGGGAGTTAAACAAAGCCACAAAGAAGGACCATTTCCCTCTACCTTTCATTGACCAAGTGCTAGATGGCCTGGCAGGGAAAACGTTTTTCTCCTTCTTAGATGGATTCATTGGGTACAATCAAATCCAGATCAGCTTGAAAGACCAGGATAAAACCACCTTCACTTATCCTTGGGGTAATTTTTCCTATAGGGTCCTTCCTCTTGGCCTATGCAATTCTCCTGCCACTTTTCAGAGAGCATTCCTAAGTATCTTTCCGAGTTAGTCCATGATGTGATAGAAATCTATATGGATTATTTCACACCTTATGGAGGTGATTTCGATGAGGCTCTATCCAAATTAGGTAATGTTATGCACAAATGCATTGAAATGAACCTGTCTCTCAGTCCCGAGAAATGTGAATTCTTGATTACTGCAGGGACCGTGCTAGGTCATTCAATATCTCAGCAAGGACTACAGGTGGACCCAAACAAAATAGCTATCATCTAAAGGGTCCCACCTCCACAAAAGCAGAGAGATGTCAAAATTTTCCTAGGGTTAGTTGGATACTACCGAAGGTTTATAAAAGACTTCAGCAAGTTAGCTTCTCCTTTATTTGGGTTATTGGCCAAAGACTCTAAGTTTGTATGGTCAAAAAGCTATCAAGAGGCCCTGGACACCTTGAAGGCTAAGTTAACCACTGCATTGATTCTTTGAGGCCCAAATTGGGCCCTTCCTTTTCATATTCATGCTGATGCCTCACACAAAGCCATAGGAGCAGCCTTAGGCCAAATAGATGAGAAATTGCCTTATTCTATTTACTTTATCAGTAAGAATCTGTCAAAGGCTAAACTAAACTACACTGTGTCCGAAAAGGAGCTCCTCGATGTTGTGCATTCATTGAACAAATTTAGGCATTATATTATAGGCTATCAAACATTTGTACATACTGACCATGCTGCAATCAAATATTTAATGAATAAACCTGATGTGAATGCCTAGATTATTAGATGGTTACTTTTATTACAACAGTTTGATCTAACTATTGTTGATAAGCCTGGCAACGAAAATGTTGTTGCAGATTTTTTGTCCATATTAACTTTTCCTGTAGGTGAGGAAGGAATGGTTGATGAACAATTACCGGATGATCACTTATTCACCATTTCAGTTCTCTCTCCATGGTTCACTGACATAGAAAAATATTTGGTATCTGCACAGTTCCCACCAAATTTGTCCTCCAAAGAGAAGATCAAGATTGTGAGGAAGAGCGATCCCTTCACTTGGATTGGGGGCAACCTCTTCAAACTTGGCCCAGATCAAATTTTGAGAAGGTGTGTTAGGGAGGAGGAAGTCTTTGACATCCTATTGACCTGTTATTATGGGCCTTGTGGAGGCCACTTTGCAACAAAGAGGACATCATTTAAAGTGTTACAAGCTAGTTATTATTGGCCCACTTTTCATCAGGATGTGAAAAGGTATACTAGTCATTGTGATCGATGCCAAAGGATGGGAAGGCATACTCCAAGAGATGAAATGCCTCTGTAGCCTCAAGTGAAGTTCGAGCCATTTGACAAGTGGGGCATGGACTTCATTGGACCTATTGACCCTCCTTCCAAGCAAAAGAAGTACATCATTATGTGCACTGACTATCTGACTAAGTGGGTTGAAACAAAGGAAATTAAGGTAGCAACATAGGAGAAGGTGGCTGAGTTCTTAAGGGAGAATGTATTTTACAAATTTGGGTACCCTAGAGAACTGGTCATTGATCAAGGCATCCAGTTTACCTCCAACATTATTGAAGACTTCCTCAGCCAGCACAAGATCAAGCATAAGACCTCCACTCCCTATCACCCACAAGCTAATAGGAAAGTGGAGGTGACCAACAGAGCACTGGAGTGCATCTTGACCAAAATGGTTAGCAGCAGTAGGAAAGATTGGGCAGATAGACTAGTTGAGGCCACCTGGGCCTATAATACCACCTGGAAGACCACCACTAGATTCACACCCTATGAATTGGTATATGAAAAAATGGCCCTGCTTTCCATTGAGTTTGAGTATAACACATTGAGGATGGCAGCCCAACTAGATCTAGATCTTAGTAGTGTAGAAAAAGTGATATTTCTCCAGTTGAATGATTTAGATGAATTCAGAATGCAGGTCCTCCTACACACAAAGGTAACTCAACTTTAGAGGAATATCTGGCACGATAAGAACATCAAGGATAAGCAATTTCAAGAAGGTGATTGGGCCTTGTTATATGATTCCATATTTAAAGACTTTAAGGTGACATGATAATGGTTCAGTGTAGATTAGAACCATAGATGCAGAGGCCATTCCTTTACTTGTTAATGGACATAGATTGCAAGTTTGCAAAAGACCATTGTCAAAGCAAGAGTTCGTTGATGGTATCAATAAAACAGTGATGGTAGTGGAGCAAGTTTCAGCTCTTGCCTCATCAAGTCACTGAGAAAAGAAAAATGAAAAATAAGGACTTAGGTGAAAACCTCCATGAGGCGTCTCAGTCCCATTATTGGGCTGAAAACCTCTTGGGGTAGCCCAATGGTGTAAAAAAAAAAAAATAAGAGAAATAAACAGATCTTTGGGTGAAAGCCTCTCTTGAGGTGCCCAGGGCAAGAAACTAGAATGAAAACCTCTTGGAGGTAGGCTAGTTGTTTTAAAAAAAAAATGAAAAATAAAAAAGAAAAAAATCTTAAAAAATTATTTGTAGGTCAACAAGAGGAATATCAGAGAGCAAAGGAGAATCAAAAGGGACATATTCCGCTCACATTTTTTTTTCCATCCATTATCTTTCATATTTCCACCATTCCTTTCATTTATTCACTCATTTGCCTCAGTCGCAAGGGTACTGTGTTTTCTACAGGGTTCCTTGTAAACCTACAGGATCCCATGAAAACCTACAAGATTACAAGATGATCTTGTAGGAATTACAGTGGCTTCGGAATCCTAAAATGAATAACCCTAGTGCAAGGAAATGACCTGCCCATGTCAAAAAATAAAAAAACCCTACATCATAACTTCATTACCATACCTCTCTCCACCATGATCACCCCTGCATCCATCATAAAAAAACTCAGTTTTCAAAAAAAAAAAAAAAAATCACACTCTTCAAAAGAAAACATAGAGGAAAATGAAATAGGGAGCAGAAGGGAACAACACCTGAGTGTATTTCTCATTATTCACACTCCTAGACCTCCTCTCTATCCATGTCATCATCCTTAAATCCTAGCAGAGGAAATGATTAAAAATTCTGATGGAGAAGCAGCTATAGGACATCCTGTAGGAAATCGTATAATAGCCTATCCCACAGAATAGAAATCATGAGTTGCATCAAGCTTCCAACATGAAGATCCAAGGGTAGAAGAAGCTCTAGAGTAACAACAACACCATCATCTTCCTCATTAGGTACCTTCACATCAAGGGAATCATTTGAGGGCAATAAAAAAGGAAGGAAAAATAACAAGTAGCCAACACACAGCTAGCACCTCATGTCTTCAACAAACTACAACAAGGTATTAGCACCATAGGTGATCCAAAATGGATCTCAAACCCTCTAAACCTCTAAGTCTTGAACTATCGGAAAACATTATAGCAGAGAAAAACACTAAGCAATGGCAGAAAACAAAGCTAAGCAGAGATTGAAGTATCGTTGAATCAGAGCCATTGGATCAGACCGATCAATGGTCTAGATCAAATCGGTGGATCGCATTGGAGGGTTTGGTGATATCGCATCGGCAGAGTGTTAAAATACTGTGGCCTTGAGGAATTGTGATAGCGATCAGTGTGATTTAATGAGGACTGTTGATCAAGCGCGTAGACCAACGATCCAGATCAACTACCAATGTTGCATCACAGGTTTCCAAGGGAAGGACTTACCAAAGGCCCGAAGACAATGCGATATGCGATTGTGATATATCGCATCACAACAATACAAAGGGGTGATGCCAAGAGGACCGCAGGCCTTGCGACATGCGATAAAGGCCGAACCCGATAGAGTTTATAAGCGCAATTTCATAACTTTTGAATTCTGGATTTACGGGATTTCTGTGTATTTCCCGTGTATTTGGTTTTTTGGCCATACACCTATGTGATTGCAATTTGTGATAGAATGGAAGACCTGATGGGTTTATAAATGCAACTCTATAATATTTGAGTTTTGATATAAAAGTGTTTGTTGGGATTTTTCTATGTATTGGTGTAATCCTGTCATGAAACTGAAATACAAAGGAGACATGGCATATGGCGGACCCAAAAGGATTTATGAATGCAACCTTATATTATTTGGGTTTCGTGGTAATGGTATTTCAGGAGGGCTTCAGGTGGTAAGTGGTATTGGATGGGCTCTACCCGATCCCATACATTGACTGATGCGTAGCACGCAGCAAGGAGAGAGAAAACGACTTTTTCGAGCGGGTAATCTTGGTGCATGTAGGCCACCCAAAATGGTTATCAGCCATTGGATTGGGAGATCGTGGATCAACGGTGGATGATGAACAAGCTGTTTTGCGGACCCGACGATGTTATATATGCGAGTCTATTTTCCTTTGAGATCCATCTTAGTCCATTCGGCTGGGTTTTTCATGTATTTCTTTATATTTCCGATAAATGAAATAAGGCCAAATATATTGTAGGTTTTAACCCTGTACAGAAATCACTTGCATACGAATTCTAAATCACAGGAAAAATAAAAATGCGAGAGCATAACACATAAAACACATATACACAGAGATTTCCCACTGGATCCCAAAACCAGGACTACTAGCTTGATTTTTCATTATGTTCCTTTCAATGTTACAATACATATTTATACATGCCAAAGAATCCAATACCATGGACCGAAAACCATCACGTCCAAAACCATGGACCAAAAACCATAGGTAGGTTCGCCCAACCTAATATAGGGTCCAAAAAAAATATAGGTTAGTCGTGGAAAGAATATAACACAACCCAACATGTATATGATATCAGGGTATTTCTACGGAGAAAGACCGAACGGTCAGTTTCCCCGCGCCCGCCGATCCTTCTGTTTCTAAAAGAAACTGTTCGTGTGCCTTAAGCGTTTTTAACAAAACATGTCCACACTGAAAAGGAAGGCAAAGAGACAGCGACGATATGCTTAAAGGCCATTCAATGGCAACATAGTTGGATAGAGAAGGTCAGAGATAGAAGAGAGACGGAGAGTCAGAGAAAACGCAGCTACGAGCAGTTGATCAGAGGCACTAAGAGGGAGAGTCTGTGTACTCTTTAGACTCGAGGTTTCCGAGTGAAATCCCTATGTAATATCATTGTTGTTGTGTTATGGCTCCGATTGAGCTCACTCTTGTAAACTCTTTTTTTGAAGACATAATATAGAGGCCAACATTGAAAGCTGGACCAGGAGACGTAGCCAAGAACTCTAGTGAACTCCTTGATTATTTACTGTGTTGATGTGTGTGTTTATTATGTTATATAAATGTTCCTTGTCTATATTATTTGTAATATTTTTGCTCCATTGCACTAAATAATATAGGCATTCCTGCACATGAGTCTATAATACCTTAATATTGATTTAAGATCTCATTTTCAGATCAAGTGTTATCAGAGCTTAAGGTTTTGTTAAGGTTAGACAAGCTTGTGCTGGATTTTGAATGCTAACTAGATTAAACCTCAGACTAGAAGGAGAACTTGTTGAGGTAATCCAGATATTGGAAGAGTCTATTCTCAGAGGAGAATGGCAGAAGAAGCTCCATTGGGATTAGAATCTTAGTTCATGGACAACTTTATGGCCATGCGAGCCATTGTAGAAGAGATGTATCTAGAGTTTAAGAAGGGTCGAGGTGAAAGCACTTCAACACCCAAACCAAACAAAGGAGCAAAGGAACCTTTTCTAGTTGCCCCTCCAGAAGGCAAAGGAAAAGGAGAAATGCCTTCTCCACCATCTCCTCCATCATCACCTTCATCATCCTCATCATCGTCTTTGCATAAAACTAGCCCTGATAAGAAAAAGAAGAAAACTTATTTGATTAAATTAGATGTGAAGTTTGATTTTCCAATTTATGATGGAGAACTAAATGTAGAAAAGCTAGATAATTGGATAAGACAGATTGATGTATATTGTAGGGTGCAGAACATTGATTCAGAAAGAAGGAAGAGTCAGCTGGCTAGCCTTCGACTTGGATGAGCTGCACTAGTATAGTGGGAAGAAAAGACACAAGTTGATCTGTAAAAACATGGTAAAATCATTTCTACCTGGAATGAATTTGTTTCTGCTATCAAAAAGCCATTCTATCCTTTAGCTTATATGCAACAGGAAATGATAAGTTGGTAAACTCTTCGTCAATTGAAGGATTAGAGTCTATATAGTTATACTTAGGAATTCAAGAAAAGAGCTTTAACTCTAGGTATATCCTTGGACTCACCTGAGACTTTATTGAACTATATAGGTGGTTTTCATGGTTATTTAAAGCATACTATACTCATGTTTAATCCCACTAGCTTAGATGATGTATTAGTTCAAGCAACACATCTAGAGGCTAGAGGTAAGAATGTAAATCCAAAGGTTGGGGGATCATCTAAATATTCTGTAAGCAAGAGCAAGGAAAATAAGAAACTGAAATGGAAGGAGAGGAAAACAAACACTGTAAAGAAGGATGAACCTTCATGCACTCATTGCAAGAAAGAAGGACACAATGAGGCACATTGTTGGTTTTTGCATCCAGAATTGAAACCTAAGAAGTTTGGTGGAAGGAAGAAAAATAATATTGCAGCTATTAAGCAGGACTTGGGATCAGATTCAGGTGATGAAATAATAGTTATAGCCACATGTATTAAAGGTAAATATTCTAAAGCATCTACAAGTAATTCTGCACAATTTGTTAATAATGAAAGTAATGAGAGGGAAAGAAATGAGCTTTTTCATATTAGAGTAATTTCCAAATAGAATAAGATTGATACTTTGTTTGATAGTGGATCACAAGTAAATTTGATTTCTGAAACAATTGTAAAGAAGTTGGGATTATAAACAAAACCTCATGAGAAGCCATATCCATTAGGTTGGGTGTGTGATAAAATAAAGCTACAAGTAATGAGACAATGTAAACTTAGGTTTGCTATTGGATCAACATTTGTAGATGAGGTTGAGTTAGATATAGTTCCATTGGATATATGTGTTATTGTTTTGGGAAGTCCATACTTGTATGATAGGAAGGATATTTTCGATAGAGTTGAAAATAGGTATCAACTCATTAAAGATGGAATGGAATATATTGTAAGAGCTCATCAACTCAAAGATAATGATTCCCTCATAAACTCAGGATAGATGAAAAGAATTGTGAATTCAAGTAAGCAATTTTTACTAATGGTTGTAAAGGAAAAGGATCCTAATAAAACCAATGTATTTGAAGGCTGCGATTCTAAACAGAAAGCTGATTTAGTTAAATTTGTTTCAGAATATGATATCCTATTTCAAGAACCTAAAGGTCTGCCACCTAAAAGGGAAATAGTACACGATATTTGTCTACAACAAGATGCTCCATTACCTAACATTGGAATGTACAGGTTGTCAGCTTTAGAGAATGCAGATATAAAGAAGCAGGTATAGGAGTTACTCGATAAAGGGTTTATATGACCAAGCACATCATCATGTGGATCTCCAATCGTGCTGGTGAGAAAGAAAGATGGTTCGTGCAGGATGTGCATTGATTATAGGGCACTAAATAAAATAACGATCAAGAATCATTATCCTCTTCCTCATATTGATGATTTATTATATCAATTTAAAGAAGAAAATTACTTTTCTAAGTTAGACCTGCGAAGTGGTTATCATCAGGTCAGAGTTGCAGAACAAGATGCATGGAAGACTACTTTCAAGAAAAAGCAAGGACTGTATGAATGGTTGGTTATGCCTTTTGGCCTAACTAATGCTCTTGCTACATTTATGAGAGTTATGAATGATGTGCTCAAACCTTTTATTGATGACTTTGTAATTATTAATTTAGATGACATTCTTGTTTTTAGTAAGACATGGGAAGACCATCTAAAGCATGTAAAGTAGACTTTAGATGTTTTAAAAAGAGAAAATCTCTACGTAAAACTGTCAAAATGTGAATTTGGCAAAACATATTTAAATTATTTGGGTCATATTGTAGGGGGTGGTGAATTGAAGATAGATCCCTCTAAGGTTGAAGTCATTGTGAATTGGCCTAAACCCA